>JBCEWC010013232.1:0-15226 GCA_038996855.1 Solanum aculeatissimum
TTTGGTTATGTAATACGATGCTATTTAGCTTGATTTATGATAATGTCTCTCTTATTATGCTTATGACTTGCATGTTGAGTATTGTGAATAGCTATGTCCTTATGTGGAAAGTCCCATAATCCTGGTGTGCCTTATAGTGGAATCCCATTTCCCCTTGTCCTTAGAGATTATTACTATGTGCTATGTGCAAACATGCTTGTCCCATTCTCATTATTGTCCCCATAGCTTGAGTCCCAAGTCCCCAATTCCTTAGAACTTATGTGCTATGTGTTTAGCTTCCGCGCTTCCGTACCGATGATGTGTGTAATGATGCTATGATGGCTTGATCAAGGGTCTTCGGATCCTCTTTCACCATGTCACATCTAGGCCCGCTATCCGAGTCGTGACATGTATCTTCCATTTGGTAAGGATTAGAGATGTTTTATCTGAAAGTCCATCTCGATGTGTATTTACCATTTGGTAAGGGTTCGAGATGTTTCATCCAAAAGTTCATCTCTTGAGTTGGTTCCTGTAGTCAATAAGTTTCCCGATGTGTTTTTTTAGAGTTTCCCGGTGTCCCTCCCAAAAAAAAGATAGATTTTGGAATGGATCTTTTGCCCGACACCCAATTTATATCAATCCCTCCTTATAGAATCAACTTGACGGAGTTAAAGTAACTAAAAGAGCAATTGAAGGATATGCTAGAGAAAAGATTTATTAGACCTAGTAGGTACCCATGGGGTGCCCCAGTGGTTTTTGTAAGGAAGAAGGATAGGTCACTTCGAATCTGTATAGACTATTGCTTACTCAATAAAGTTACCATTAAGAACAAATATCCACTCCTAAGGTTTGATGACCTATTTGATCAATTGCAAGGGGCTAGGTGTTTTTCCAAAATTAATTTGAGGTCCGACTATCATTAATTGAAGGTGAGGGAATGTGATATTCCCAAAATGGCATTTTGGACAAGGTATGTACACTTTGAATTTGTGGTGATGTCCTTTGGATTAACTAATACACCAACTATCTTTATGGACCTTATGAATAGGGTGTTCAAACCCTACCTTGATATGTTTATGGTGGTATTCGTTGATGACATTTTGGTCTATTCACGGGATGAATAAGATCACAAAGAACATTTGAAGTTGTCTTACAAACCTTGAGGGAATGAGAAGTTGTATGCCAAGTTTAACAAATGTGATTTTTGGTTGAAGGAGGTAGAATTTCTTAGGCATGTTGGGTCTTGTGATGGGATAAAAGTTGACCCCATAAAAGTGGAAGTGGTGAGGAATTGGCCAAGACCATTGACTCTTACGAACATTAGAAGTTTCTTGGGCCTAGCGGGGCATAATAGAAGATTTGTTGAAGGGTTCTCCATTTTATCTCCATTGACTAAGGTGAACCAAAAGAAGGTGAAGTTTGTGTGGATGGATGAGTATGAGAAGAGCTTCTAATATTTAAATGATTCGTTGACTTCGACTCCAATCTTGACTTTGCCAGAGGGTACCGATGGATTTGTTATTTATTTTGATGCCTCAAAAATTGATTTGGGTTATTTATTAATGCAAAATGGTAAGGTGATTGCCTATGATTCAAGGAAACTAAAAGTGAATGAAAGTTACTATCCAACACATGATCTTGAATTAGCGCTTGTGGTGTTTGCATTGAAAATTTGGCATCATTATTTGTATGGAGTCCATATTGATGTGTTCACCGACCATAAGATTCTCCAACATGTGTTTACACAAAGATATCTCAATCTAAGGCAAGGGAGATGGTCTGAACTTCTCAAATATTATGATATGAGTGTGAAGTATCACCCAAGAAAGGCTAATGTTGTAGCCGATGCACTTGTTAGAATGTCCACGAGTAGTGTATCATACCTTGAAGGTTATGGGAAGAGAGAATTAGCAAAGAAAGTACATAGGTTGGCTAGATTGGGGGTAAAGTTGAGTGAGACCAAGAATGGTGGTGTTATGATGGAAAATAGCTCTGAGTCATCATTGATTGAGAATGTCAAGTCTAAACAAGATCTTGATCCCACCTTGGTTGAATTGAAGGCCTTTGTGAAGTAAGTTTAGGTAGAGGTCTTGTCACAAGGAAGAGATGGAGTGCTTCGTTATCAAGGGAAATTATTTGTGCCGGATGTTGATGGGTTAAGAAACTTGATATTGCAAGAGGCTCACAATTATTCCAACTCCATTCACTCCAGTTCAACCAAGATGTATAGATATTTAAGGGAAGTTTATTAGGGGAAAAGAAGAAGGAAATTGCTAAATTTATGGTCGAATGCTCCAATTGTCAACAAGTTAAGGTGGAACACCAAAGGATGGGTGCTTTGGCTCAAAATATTGAGATTCCTACTTGGAAGTGGGAAGAGATTAAGATATATTTTGTAGTTGGGTTGCCTAAGACTAAGAAGCACTTTGATTCTATATGGGTAATAGTGGATCGCATGACGAAATTGGTTCATTTTTTGCTGGTTAAGACAACTTTCAGTGCCAAATATTATGCTAAGATATATATTCGAGAATTGGTGAGGTTGCATGGAATTTCATTGTCTATCATTTTGGATCATGGTACTCAATTCACTTTACACTTTTGGAAGTCATTCCAAAGAGGTCTTGGTACCAAACATTCCATTCTCAAATCGATGGGCAAGACAAAAGAATAATTTAAACATTTGAAGACATGTTGAGGGCTTGTGTCTTGGAATTAAAAGGAAGTTGGGATGATCATCTACCTCTTATTTATTTTTGCTACAATAATAACTTCCATTTGAGCATTGAGGTGGCCATTTGAGGCTCTATATGGTAGATAATGTAGGTCACCAGTGGGGTGGTTTGACGTCTGGGAGATTGCCTTGATTGGACCAGATTTGGTTATAGATGCCATGGAAAAAGTGAGACTCATAAGGGAAAGATTGAAGACCACCCAAAGTAGATAAAAGTCCTATTCTAATATGAGGAGAAGAGACCTCGAGTTTAGTGTTGTTGATTGGGTTTACTTGAAAGTTTCACCCATGAAAGGTGTGGTTCGATTTCACAAGAAGGGGAAGTTGAGCCCTAGGTATGTAAGGCCTTATAAGATTGTGATAAGGATCGGTAAGGTGGCATATGAGTTAGAGTATCCAGTAGAAATAAACACCATTCATCCGGTGTTCCATATGTCAATGTTAAGAAAGTTCATAGGAGATCTAAGTTCCATAGTCCCATTAGAAGATGTGAGTGTTGAGGAGAATTTGACATATGAAGAAGTTCCAATGGAGATATTAGATAGGCAAGTCAAGAAGTTTAAAAACAAAGATGCAGCGTCCGTTAAAGTCCTTTGGAGGAACCAACAAGTTGAAAGTTCAACTTGGAAATCAGAAGTGGATATGAAAAAATGATATCCTTATATTTTTCACTTTACTCAAGCCTAAGGTAATAAGATGATCATGCTTAAGATGTCCAATTATGAGTTTCAACCCTTAGAGTTAAGTTGCATGCATTTTTGCTCGTGGTATCATGTTTTATTGACATCTTGATACATGCGTTTGAAGTTTTTATGAAAATGATGTTTAAGTGCATTGATGCATTTATGTTAGGGCTGAAAAGTATCTTGTTATTCCTCTCAATCATTGTTTCATAACATTCGGGGACGAATGTTCTCAAGGGGAAGATTTTGTAACACCTCCCAACGTGACTCGGGAAGTCCTTATGATGTATCTCTTGAATATCTTAAAATCCGTGCATTATTTTTCAAATCTAACTTCATATTCTTTTTTAGGAGGCAAAATTGTGTAGGAAAAGGGTCGCTTTCAATTTTTAGGTCACTCGTATTGAAAAATAATTTTTTACATGAAATTGCGCAAACTAGAAGAGTGCATGACAAGCCTGCGTCCCCCAATTGTTCCCCCATAGTAAAAAAGTGGCCTAAATCCATTCCTAGGACAAAACAGGGAAATAATTGAAGTTCGCAAAAAAATGCACTGTAAGGGACCAGAGGCATGATGCACTAGTGTTTTGTAACAGTTTAAATTTTTTTGAACTTCTTTGAAATTAAGTAAAGTCAGTTGGGACTTATCCCAACACTTTTATATACGTAAATAATAAAAAAATCTCCTATTTTAGACCTTAATCTCTCTAAACACTCTCAAATCCTCCCAAAACTTCTCTCTAAAAATTGTCCATCAAGTTCTTCCAATTTCTTGGGATTCAAGTTTCCTCCATTGAAGACAAGGTTCCCAAAAGAGTTCTCAAGGTTCTTCAAGTTTTGTTGTTCAAGTTTTAATGTTTAAAAGGTATGTGAGTTTCTTCATTCATGGGTTCTTCCACCCATGGAGTCGCAAAACCTAATTTACAAATTCCTTCAAGTTTAAATGTTTATTTCTTATTGGGTTCTTTCTAATCATCCAATTAAGCATGAGTTATGTCAATATTCTTACTCTATTGCATGAAATTGCATTAGTTGATTTCAAGGGTTTTCTATTATGAAGTTATTTTACGATTATCAAAGTTATGATACCACGAGTTATCATAAAATTAATGTTTTTATGAGATGAATTGCATGACTCCATGTCTAAAGTTCAAAAGATGTATGTATGATTGTGGTGAGTTGTTAAGAATGATTTGAATTGATGACTTTTGTTAACTGATGCATAGTCCTCTTGAGTTACATGATTTAAAGCTTGCATGCATGCATCCACCCAATTATCGTATTGAGTTTTATAAGGGAGACACGATCTTCAAAGATGAGGGTTCAATTACAAAGTTATGAAAGCTTATGAAAGTTAAAGTTAAAATATTTTGAATCTCTCAAGTTAAACTTAAAGATGGTGAAAGGTTAATTCTTACCAAAAGATATATCCCTTGTGTTAAGGATAAGTCCTACATGTTAGATCTCAAGTTAGGATGAGCTATTCTTTATATATGATGATGATGAAGCTATGCTTCTAAGTTTATGAATGAATATGATTATGCATAAGTTTTAAATGTATTCCATGGGAATGAATTAGCACCGAGTAGGGCATTGTAGTGGGGTTGGGGTAAGGGAATCCTAGAAGCCACCCTTTGTCTCCTTAACTATGTGCCACCATAGGAGCCCTAGTAGGTTAAGCTAGGCTAGTGGATCCACGTAAGCCATATTATTCATTAAAGATTCAATTACGAAGTTTATAGCATTCTACCTTGCAAGTAGATTCCCCCTTTCCCAGTGAAAGGAGTTCATTGACCTTTTCCCAATTGAACGAGTTCATTGGATTTCAAGTAGTAGCTCACTTTGTCTTATATGTAGGTTATGGTCTTTTCCCACATAGTATAATGTAAAGAAGTTGTGTTACATCTTTAATTCAAGTTTTCATTAAATCATTCTCATACTTGTCATATTGCGCTTATATCCTATTGTATATGATTATGCATCTTGTTTATGGAGCTTATTGCATTGCATCCCACATACAAGTACATTTAAAGTACTAATACATACTTTTTGTCTACATGATCTAACCATGTAGGGACCAACGCACTTCCTCATCCACCTTCTCGTTCCTAGTTCAGTTCACGATGATCTTAGCTTGTGGTGAGTCCTCTAGTTCGAGGAAAAGATCTATTTTCATTCTTGCTTATGATGACACACTTTCATTTTTACTTTTTACTTTGAGGGTAAGTCTAGGATATGTCTTGGCCCCTATCCTATTATCCTATCCATGTTTTAGAGGTGTCGTTGGATACTTATTCTATGTACCTATTGTGATATATTGAGCTTGTTGCTTCCCTAGCACACACAAGTGTACGCGATCAAACCAAGTAATATTGTGACTCTAAAAAGAGCCGGGATATCAAACCCAAAGGACTTCAAGTAACTTTCAATTATTAATAAAAGATAACTATGCAATGTGTGTTATTCAATAAAATATTCTTATTAATGATTTCTGCTAAATTATTAATATTAACTACTACTACTATCAATTGTTTGCTGATAAAGTTACCAAATTAGGTGAGATTCCAGGACTATAACCGTTTTGACATACAGTCTAGCCTCAATTATTATGAATATTCATGGATTTTCTAATTATTGTTTCATAGGGTTTAATTTACCAAACATGGTATCCAACCTTTACTGGCCTATTCTCATTGACAACCTAACTACATTGTTGAGTGAGAATAAGCATGATCAATGAAAATGCATTAAAGTTATCTTCCATTATTTGAACCAATCAAGGTGTATGGGTAGGTATCACAAGTCTTTCATACATGAATTATCCTAGTTTCCTAGAACAAATAATCTCCCTATACCATGTGTTCCATCGCCCCGACATCTCTCGAATCCAGGGTAGACAACAAGTGTATTTCACGGTTGGCCAGACTATGAAATATAGATAAAAAAAATATAGGAGTAATTATGCAAAAACTCATTCATAAATCATAAAAATCAACGTCTAGAATATAGTCTATGGCTACAATCCCAGAATATGGGCAATTAGCCACTCATTGTTTGTCTCAATCACAATATTAGTCTAAGAAGCATTCAAAGAATGGATTAAAAGAGAAAAAGATAAAATAAATAACCCTATATGGAAGTTTTTCGTCTCTTCTCTTTGTCCTAGCAAAAATCAAATACTAAAATTAATGACTAAAAGTGTATTTAAACCTAAGAAATCCCATTTTCCGCTTTTGCCCATATATCTTCAAAGCCCACGATGCGGACTTGTCTTCCCGATGTGTATTTCGCACTTTCCAGCTCATTTGGCAATTTTGACCTATGCTTAACCAAAGTCTACGATGTAGACTTGTCTTTCCGTAGTAGTTTCGTGCTTTTTAATTCTCTTTTTTCAAATCCCAACCTCTTCACATTGGTCTGCGATGGAGACCTTCTCTATTTTTAGTACTGGTTGGCTTTTTATGCTCTCTTTTCTGATTGTATCTTTCCTTGTTCTCCGACTTTGAACCCAGACATGCATATCTAACTAAAAACCTGAAACACACAACAAAAAAAATGCTCTCGACCAAGGATTAGTGTGAAATAACAAAATTACACTAAAAAACACCAAAACTCTATCAATTTGTTCTCTAACTAGGCTATCAACATGAGTAAATTTAGCTATTTGGGCGTATAAATACGCCTAAGATCACCACCCCACACTTATAGCTTTCTTCATCCTCGGACAAATTAAGACTCGTGCATGCGATCACTAGGTAGTATTGTTGAGGATCGAATATTACATATGGGCTTATCTAAGCACTTCACAATCCAATTGACATACTCAAATGACACCACACTTCAAGATCGTAAACTATGATGTACACAGACTCATGCATACTTATGCTTTGAGTTATTATAGTCATCAATCCTTCAACAATAATATGCCCTTACAAGAAAAGTTACCCATGTACACAAAGAATAATAGAATACTATAGAAAATTTTAATGTGTATGATCATAACTCTCGCTCTCCCAAAAGATATCTCATGTTGTTTCTGATTCCCATAGGCTTGCCCTTAATGTAGTTCCTCACTAATGTAGAAATCTAACTCAAAGGATCACATAGGACTTTTTATTTGGTTGTAATGTAGGCTAAAGGTAGGTGGGTAGTGATTTTTAGGATATGAATTAGTTTCTCAACTCCCTAGCGCTTTAGTCTATCATACTTTCACTTTTAAGAACTCTTTTCCTTGGTCTGTACATCACATCTCCCTTTCAACTTTCCACTTAGAATTATTATCAACACCCCTGCCCTGGTATACATCCACACAGAAACAAACAATACATGTACATTTATTCTTTTTTTTCCGCAAGGGACAAACCTAAACCACGACAGGTTCGCGATGTGAACTTGTCACAGTCCCTTACTATTTTGGGTCCCTATTTTTCCAAAATATTTTTTTTCTACCAAGACCAGTCTTAGGGGTACCTCTTCAAGATTAAATCCTCTCATCTTTTCCATGCTAAAACACTTAGGATATTAGGATCAAAATCATTGTTTAAGAACAAAAGGGATTGGACTTATAATGTGGTTATTCAAAGAACAAGGCTAAGACTCAAAAGGGCTAACTAGGGATGAATATGCTATGGTAGGTTAAAAAGAAGGTCTAAATTATGGCTATCAAAGAAATGCCTAGATCCTATCCTTCAAGTCCTACTTCTACCTAGTTCAGTCTACATATAGGGAAAGTTCTAGCAATTATCGCAATATAGACATGCAAATAAGCTCACACTCTCGTGGTGCACTTTCGTAAAAAGATTAATAACAATATAACCATTGTATATATTCACATGAATTCAATATTAAGCATACATACATAGGTACACAATTGAAAATGCGGGCCATTAAAATATTTCAATTTTTCCAAACCAAGCCCACTATGCAATATTGCAACTTTAACATCTACCACTACTCTATATGAGACTCACATTGACGAATATTCTTAGGATGATCGTCATCTATCCATCATAGGTCCCCGTTACTTAATTATAACTAATAAAAATGAGATATCAACATGCATAACATTCATCACGATATGCTAAACATTCAACGTTACTACTGAAATTAAACTAAACACAATACCATGCAATTATTTACAACCCAATGAAATAAAACAAAAATAAAAGCATTATCTAAACTATATATAAGACAAACTGGACATAAAAACATAGTTTGAACTTTACATGACCAGAATAATAAAACAAAGCAACATAATTAGCAAAAATAACCCGACCCCACACTTAAGACATAGCACTGTCCTCTGTGCTTAAACATACCAAAACCTGTGGTTATGGGAGTCTTGTGCTCACTCCTCCATGTCGGGGGTGGAAGTTCTGGGGCACCATAAACGTGTAGGGGTGGCTCCTCATTTGGGTTATCGTCATCATCCAAGTCAGTGGTATCCCTAGAATACTCGGGGTTTATGGGGACATCATTTTCCACTGGCTCAAAGAAATGGGGGTCCAAAAACCAATTCCACATTAGCATGATCATTAAGTGGATATTCAACCTCAACCTGTTGGAGCTCAGCCTCAGTGGAAGGTCAGCCACATATCTTATGATGCAACATCTCTAGCCCATTTACATGGGCTGTGATAAGATCATCTCGATGTCCCCGCTCCTTGGTGGTCAACACATGCCCGTAAGTGTCATCCAACCCCTTTATATTTGTCATAATAGGGGGTACCTCAATCTGTGGCATGTAATCTAGTGGATTCTCTGGTATCCTTGCATTCCTACAAAGTTTAGTAATTAGGCTCGTAAAAGCATACCTATAACTATTGTGGACTCAATCCTTCCTCATGGAGGACTTGAACACAACCCCAATATTAACCTCACCGCCTGTCATCAAAGCATACACTAAACATACCCTGTCCCTTATGATCCCGGTGAAGTGTAGGCCTGGAATGAGGTAATGCATGACAATCGTGGTCTAGACCTAGCTTCCCGGTTCATGTGAGCAAATCGAAAGGCCTGGTGATAGCCCCTGTAACCATGTCTGATCCATTTGGCTGTGGAGGTACGACTAGTAAGTGTATGCTTGATGGCCTGGTATAGAGGCCTGATCTGTAGCTTAGTCAGTGGGATCGGAGGTACATCTAGGGTCCCTAAAATTGCATTAATAACCACTAGGTTTATATTTACCTCCACCCCCTATACTATCATAATCTGGGTCCTCCCCTTAGGCTGGAGGTTTGCATAGAATTCCCAGGCCATGCTAAGATACACTCCTGGGTGTCACAAAAAATAAACCTGATATGGTACCTCATCAAGCGTTGGTAGATTCTAGGAAATCTCGAGCTAGGCTGTCAGCATCTATCGATGTCTTGGAAGTATTTGGTCTCAGTGTGGCTTTTATACCACCGCTTCCTGTATTGTAGGACCACCCTTAGTCAAAATCTTGGTTGTTGACCCCTTGGAGGTGTAGGGGCTAGGGGTATATTGGGGATACCCTTTTCTCTCTTATGGTTACTGGAAGCCCCATATCCATGTCCGTGATTTGCTCTAGCTGCTATTTTGTACTTGAAAAAGCTAAAATTTCAAAGTTAGCCCTAAACCACTAACATGTCCCCATGGCTTAAAGTTAAACCTGACAATGCCACCCCACACTTGGTTTGAGTTATGGGATTGAAAGGGTACTCAAGCTTCCCTTTTTGATCCCAGAATTGTTATCACCAAGGCATTCCAAAAACAACCCATTCTATGTATAAAGAGTGCCCAAAAACACCCACTCCACACTTATTCTTCTAACCACTATCACCCTCAAAATCATCCAAACCGTACCACAATAGTATAATTCTAGAGTGACCAGATAAAATAACCATCCAAAACCTACCTACCACCACCAACCCCACAGGCCACAATTACAATGTTTAAGCAATTCAAATGCCCAAGAACTACCAAACCTAAGGCCAAGCATGTATTACACAGGGAATTTACCAAATCACAATCAATCAACATCAATTTGCCCAAAATTAACCCCAATTTTGACCTAGGGTTTCATCAAGTACTACCCATTCACAATTTCAACCCAAATTTCAAGGTTAAGCACAAAAATCCAACACCCATATCAATGATAACATGAATTTCCAGTGAAAAGTCCATATTCAAACCCAAAATGCAACATCCAACAACATACACATAATTTCCATTGTAACCCAAGAGCAAAAAATGAAACAAATCATACTTGGGAGTGTGATGAACAAGAAAGAAACATAATAAACTTGCAAGAATCTTATGGGCGTCACAGATTTGTTTGAAAAATGGAATTTAGGGTGAAATTGGGAGAGAATTTGAGTGAAATGAGGGAAAACATTAGGGTAGGGGTCGCGAGAATGGGTAAAAAATGGGGGTGGGGTTTTAATATAGGGTAAATATTTGCTGGGTCGGGGTAAAATTGGAAAACATAACACTACTACACGATAGGTCCGCGACACAGACTTGTCGCACACTTGTATTTTTCAGTGTTTTTTGCAAAATGTAGCAAACCTGCAAATGAACTGGTCCGCAATGCATACTTGTCACTTACCCTACTATTTAAGCAATTTTTTTGGGGCCCAAAAAATTTTATTGTTTGACTATTGAACCCCAAATGTTTTTCCAAACACCTGCATATGCTCTAAAATATGAAAATAATTTATTATGGCCAAGAAAAATACAAAAATACCCAACAGATTAATCAAAAATGAAAATGACCTAAATCTGCACAAAGATTCACCAAGTCCACAACGTGGACTGGTACTTTTTGTCAGATGACACTTTTTTCGATGGTGATTTTTTTTGAATTCCTATACTAAGAATTAAAATGCAAAAATTAAAAATACCTCATCCTGAGGTTCCTCTCGTGTAATACCCGATTTACCATCACAGCACGACTCAACATTATTATCATTCATCAGCCAATTCAATGGCCACCTCTTCGTGACCCATGTCAACACCATACTAGTGTTTGATTCTCTGTCCATTCACTAAGAATGAGTTTTCTTGGTCTATCCCAAATTTCAACTGCACCATGTGGCATCATGTGTGCCACTGCATATGGTCTGCTCCACTTGGATCTTAATTTTCTTGGGAAAAGTTTCAAACAAGATTTGACAAGAAGTACCTTTTGTCCAAGTTTGAAAGTGCCATTGATGATGTGACGATCATGCTATTTCTTTATCTTCTCTTTGTAGATCTTGGAATTCTTGTATGCTTAGAGTCTGAACTTATCTATCTTGTTCAATTATTCTAATCGCGTATGCCTGCGAGCTCTAGATCAAGATAGAGCTTTTTGATAGCCTAATACGCTTGGTGCTCCAGCTCGAAATAGAGATGACAAGCCTTACCATAGACCATTTTGTTGTGTAAAGTACCAATTAGAGTCTTGTATTGAGTCCTATACATTGAAAAGCCTCATCCAAATTTAGCGCCAAATCTTTCCTTGTAGCATTTACAGTCTTCTACAAAATTTGCTTTACCTCGCTATTGGACACCTCAACCTGTCCGCTTGTTTGTGGGTGGTATGCTGTGGCTACCTTGTGTTCAACTCCACATTTTTCAAGCACGTTCTTCATAGTCTGGTTGATGAAGTGTGTACTTCCATCATTGATAATAGCTTATGTAGTCCCAAACCTTGCGAAGATGTGCTTTTTTAGGAATTTACTCATCACTTTGGAGTCATTAGTGAGCAGAGCTATAACCTCCACCCATTTGGACCCTTGGTCTATAACCACAAGTATATACTGGTTCCTAAAATATAGTGGGAATGGTCCCTTGAAATCCATTCCCCAAACATCAAAGATCCTAACCTCAAGTATGTTATTAAGAGACATCTCATGCCTCCTTGGTATAGTCCCTATCCTTTGGCATGCATCACAGTTCCTAACAAAATCAGTAGTATCTCTAGGTAGTTATCTGTCCTCCATGGTTCCCTTTATATGGTGGATAATGACAACGCTCAAGCACCTGGCACATCTCAACCTCTAGTATACATCTCCTCACCATTCTATCTGTACCTTGTTTGAAGAGATAAGGTTCATCCCATATGTAAGACCTTGCATCATGAGCCAACCACTTCTTTTGCTGGCTTGTTGTATTGGATGGGAACACCCCATTTACCAAATAGTTTACTATATTTGCACACCATGACAACTACTCAACATCTAAAGCCAAGAGTTGCTCATTTGGAAACTATTCCCTGATTTGCCCTTGCTCCTTAATGTGAGTGTCATATTCTAACCTAGATAAGTGATTTGCAATATGATTCTCACGCCCTTTTGTGTCCTTGATTTCAATGTCAAACTCTTGTAGCAAGAGTATTTATTGGATTAGTTTGGGCTTCATATCCTTCTCATTGAAAAGGTACCTCAGAGCCACATGATCAGTAAATATTATCACCTTTATACCCACCGAGTAAGAATGGAACTTGCCAAAGGCAAACACTAACACCAACATCTCCTTTTCTGTGACCGTATACTTATATTGAGATGGATCTAAGGTCTTGTTGGCATAATATATCAAATGGAAGATCTTATCCTTGAATTATCCCAAGACTAGCCCCACTGCTGTATCACTGGCATCACACATTAGTTCAAATAAGAGCTTCCAATTTGGAGCCATAAAAATAGGTTCTTCTACCAACCTTTTCTTCAAGGTCTCAAAAGCCTGCAAACAAAGGGCATTAGAGTCAAATTTTACCTCCTTCTCTAGTAGTGCGCACAAAGGCTTTGAGATCATAGAGAAGTCTTTAATGAATCTCCGGTAGAACCCTCTGTGACCCAGAAAGCTTCTGATTCCTCTGATTAAAATGGGTGGAGGTAGCTTTTCTATCACCTCTATCTTAGCTCTGTCAGCCTTTAAGCCCTGCTTGAACTCTTAATGACCCAATATTATCCACTCCTTCACTAGGAAATGACACTTTTCCCAATTTAGGAATAGATTATTCTCTTTACAATGAGTTAGTACCTTGTCCAAGTTTTCTAAGCACATATCAAATTACTCCCCAAACACAAAGAAGTTGTCCATGAAGATCTCCACAAACTCCACCCTGCCATGAAAAATAGCCATCATGCACCTTTGGAATGTGGTGGGTGATTGCACAAACCAAAGGGAATGCACTTGAATACATATGTACCATCGGGACATATGAAGATGGTCTTCTCTTTCTCTTGATAAGCAATAGTTATTTGGTTAAATCCTGAGTAACAACCTAGGAAGCAATAAAAGTCTTGTCTAGCTAACCTGTCCAACATCTGATCGATGAATGACACTAAGTAGTGATCTTTCCTCGTGGCATCTTTTTGTTTTTTGTAATCCATGCAGATTATTGATCATACCTAAACTACACCTTCTAATCATGGTATAAGCGGTCACTGTTCAAATATAGAACATAACAACGGTAGGGTCGATCCTACGAGGAATAAGGTCTAGATTTGGAGTAATTAAAGCAATTAGGATGAATTAATCTACTTACTTCCCGAAAGGGGGGGGGGGTTGATAAAAAGCAATAATTAAACCTAAACTAATATTAAACAGTCAAGTGCAAGTATGGTGAATTTAGCGAGAGAAGTAACTAAAAGATCACAAGGGGCATCAAATTTATGTTGGCACCGAGATCACATAATTCCCTTGCGAACTCCACATCACCTATGGTACAGGGAATGGTGAATACTCCTGGGTCTTCTTATTTCTACACCAAGGACCTAGTTGAAATCGTACTGCAGTATTGGAGCTCTTGTGAGAGCTTCTGTCTCACAATACATGACTCACAATACACTTCTTTGTAACCAGATCCTTCATAAACTTTGCATACCTAGACATCTTCTCCAAAGCCTCAATTAATAGGATGTTTATACAGAGCTGCTTCAACATGAAAAGAAAGTTTTTGAACTTACCTTCCTTCTCCTTTTTCTTTAATATTTGAGGGAAGGGAGGACGAGGATAAGGAATGGGTCTAAACTATTTTGGTGCTTCATTGCTATCCTCATTCTCAACATGATCATCTCCAATCTCAAGCTACCTGTTCGTAACACTCTCACCACGAACGTCTCCATCATCTAATGGCATTAGTGGATCAATGGTTTATTGCCCACTGCGAGTTGTGATTGCCAACACTACCCTTTGTTCTTGGGGTGTTGCACTGCGTTACTGGGCAACATACCTTTATGACGTTGGTTCAACTGGGTGGATATCAGGCCGAACTTCTGCTCTAACTACTTGATTATTACAGAGTGAGCCTCAATCTTGTGATTAATGCTTGTGATTAAGGGTTGGACCACAGACCGTTTGGAGGTCCAAGGTCCATGTGGGTGCTTATGGGTTGGTTCAGTGAGCTCTTGGAGGCTAGGAGCCAAGCCATGGACCAAGTATGGTCCCAAAAATCACCTCACGGTCTGGGTGACCCTTCACGGCCTATTAAGGGTCCCGTGAAGTGAGCCAAACTGTTGGCCAAGGTTCGGGGTTGGACTCCAGACAAAGTGATGCTCCACATACAAGTACACGGTCCATGTGAAGCTGCATGGTCTGTGAGACCCCCCGTGGAGTGATCTAGAAAGTCCCCCGAGAGTTCAAGCTGAAGACGAGACCAAGTAAAGTCTCACGGGCAGGTACACGACCCGTGTACCAGTAACAAGGCACTATGTGCTATGGAGGAAAGGCCACCTTGATCAAACATGTAATCCAATCTCTCCCCATTCACCTGTTGGCTGCTATTTCTCCCCCCTCCACCATCTTGAAACAAATCCAAAGTCTCACTACTGACTTCTTCTGGGGAAGACTTGAACAGAAGAAGAAGTACCACTGGGCCTCC
>JBCEWC010013233.1:0-15224 GCA_038996855.1 Solanum aculeatissimum
TAACTAACAAACTGACCAACAAACTAATCATTGCATAATTACAATACTAAGTTTGTGATGATTTACTAACTCCAATATAACCTTTAATAAGAAAATTTAAACTTTTAAAAGATATGATATAAATATATCATAATATTTTTGTGGTTATAAAAATTGTAAAACTTGTAGTTAATGCCGGATACATTCATGGATTTCGAATAGTTTTAGCTCATATTTGTATAGGTATCAAATAATTCACTAAATATCTTACTATAAATTAGTCAATTATTATTATCTATTAATTTAATACTTTTATAAAAATCTACAAATTTTCAATTTTCAATTTACCACCTTTATTTCGTGGCTTTTAAACATATAGTCATATTTGCGCCTAGTGGGCGGAGCTAGAATTTTCATAAAAGGGGTTAAAAATTTTAAAAGTAAATACATGAATTATGTGAAGGGGTTCGAAATCTATTATATATACATAAAAAATTATTTTTACCATATATAAATAATATAATTTTTCATTGAAGAGGTTTTGGAGAACCCCTCATCCTAATATGTGGCTCCGCCACTGTTTGCACCTAACGTCATATTGCAGAGAACATGACACCGGAGCCTCATGTTTTTAATTTCAGGTATCTGAAACAAGCCAAATGATAGGTATTCTCCCGTCTCATTTTAGTTATTATGATAAAGTTTATCACAATTTTTAAGAAAGAATTAATTAGAAGTATATTTGTTTGACTAATATATCTTTTATTATATTTAATTAAATTTATATATATATATATATATATATATATATATATCTTAATTTTAAAATAATTAAAACCACAAATAAAATAAAAAATATATATATAATAAATTCTCTCATTATTATCTAAATTAATAATTATTTTAAATATATTTGACAATTAAAATAAAATCGAGAGAGTACTAGATTTACGTACGATGAAGTTGGGCGTTGCCGCCGGTACATATTATCCATGAAAATTAATTAGTGGAAGTCCTCATGAATTGGTTTGGTATACCTGTCATAAAACATGCATAATTAATTTCTTTGATTTTTCTTTCTACTTTCTCTGGTCACTATTTGCAATATATAGACTTGATACATGATCAATACTCTCCTGTTCACTTTTTTTATTATTATTTTGCTTTTCGAATTTAATTTAACTAAATTTTAAAGATAAATTAAAATAGCTAAGTTTAATATTTAAAATCTAAACTTTAAATGATTAAAAATTATACGAAAAATATTATAAATTGTAATTCTTCTCATATTAATATGATAAAAAAATACATCTAAAAATATTGGTCAAAGTTCATATATAGTTTGACCTTGATAAGTGAAATAGTAACAAGTATAAATAAACGAAGGAAATATTTTCTTGGTTCCAAAATAAGTGTTATTCAAATATCGCACACTCTTCAATAAAAGAATTTTAAGTCATTATTTTAAATCCTTGCTTTTGTTAATGGTTGTTCCTGTCGCTCACTCCAATTTGCATCTATTTAAACGATGAGATTCGTTTGGTTTTTTGCCCCTTCTAATTCTACATTAAATTAATTAAATTAGAGTTGCTTCTAGTAGTGCAGCAAGATTCTAATTAGTGGGCTTTAAGCCAATCATGAGATTAGGCAGATAAACATGACAACATTTATTCATTTTTTTGTTTATAGCTATACCACTGCCTCCTTTTTAGTAGACGCCCACAGAAATAAAGCATGGCATTAGTGGGTTTTATTGAATGCTCACGTAGTCCCCATTGTAATTAACTCTTAATATTACTTTCACCTCCATTTAAAAAAAAATGATTTTTTTTCATCTAACATTTTAATTTTAACTTTTTGTATGACATGTTTAAGGCCGCCAGATGAAAAGATATTATGGTGCATTTAATACAATTTTGAATTAGGACTACAAAATTAAAAAATCTTCTTTATTTTTTTAAACTTTTAGCCAAATAAATTAGATCATTCTTTTTTAAACAAAGAGAATATAATAATAGTTGTATGACTTCCTTCATTATGAGTTGTAATTTAACATAACTAAAAATTTAGCTGATTTGAGCTAAATATATAGCCCAATTTTTTTTAATCAAATTATTAGTTCATCAAGAATTTTATCAAAATTTAAATAAAATTCTTATGTTATGTATTATTATAATTAAAATGAAAAAAATCGTACGATAATAATTTTGTTTGATAATAAAAAAATTATAAGATAACAAACAAATAAGTTACAACTTGATTTAAGTTGAACAAATTGGATTTTGTCAATTATTTTGAGGGAAACATACGTAGATATACTATATTAAGAAAATATTTACTATTTATAGCAAAAAATTTTACTAAACACTTATAATACGAGTTTTATTGATGAATATAATACATTTATCACACACTGTAACACACATTGTGTGAATTTCTTACCAAACAAGCACAATATATCTTTAAACACTTATAATACATTTATGTTGCATGTATAATTCATTTTTAATATAAGTATAGATTTTATCATAATATTGTTATGTATAACTATGATTGATAATAAATAAAAAATATCACTAAAATTATTAATTATTTTTTAAAAAGTACTCGCCCAACTAATTTTGACTCACTGGTCTCAAGCCCAAATAGCTATGGCCTATTGAACAAGTAAGGTTGGACAATTGTTCATTCATTAATTTAAACTATTCTAATCATCTCAAATTCAACTTAAATCGCTCATTTACCGTTGTTACAAAAAGAAAGCCCTTTAGGGTAAATGCTATTGTCATTGTCTAATTAGATATATAGCAGAGAGATCTTGAAATGCCTTATCCAACAAGAGCAATAAAGACGTAACTTTGTGTGTGAATGCCTCCATCGACATAAATTTTATAGAAACTAAGTACTTCAATTGGTTTGGTGTTGTAAAGCAAACTTGCATTATGTCGTGATATAAAACTATAAACTTTTGTCAACTTTTATCAATGTCAAAGATATTTTCAGCTATTTTTTAAATTAATTAAAGTGTTGATGAACAAATAAAAGACCCTCAATATAAGAGATATTCGTGCAGACGACCCTATATGCACTGTGATTTGGATGATGCTAAACTTGTTTGTTGGGCCCAGAAATGGAATTGTACTGTTGGAGGCCCATATACGATAACGGTTTTGAACAGTCTTAGACATGTCTAATGGGCTGATCCAGACCTAATTGGGCCTAAAAATTGAACCATGGGCTAAAGCACAACCAAGCCCGTTCATAATAATAAGGGGCCCACTGCAAATTCGACCCATAGCAGAATATGTGGACCTTTGGACCCAAGACCCAATCGGACCGGGGCAAGGAAAACCAGGCCACTAAAATGGTCTTAAATTATTCCTACATTTCTTTTGTATTTACTTCTTGTTGAAGTGTACATCATCATAATTGAATAAGAATCTAAGAAAAAAATAATAACAAATCAAATCAGAAAAGCTCAGACATTGTTTGGATAAGATTTTTGTAAGTAACTTATAAGTTAAAAGTCAAAAGCATATCCAAACACCCTCTCTTTTAACGAATCTACTAGGTGGTTGTATAGAGTTTAATCTCAAAGATAAGTGTACAAACAAAGTTACGCAATACCTTATTAATCTATTAGGAGGTAACAAATTGACTAATTATAGTACTAATAAAATGACAAAAATAGCTGGTATTGGAATAAAATTACACATAATATTTTTAACCATCAATCGGGTCGACGCGAAATCAATTAATAAAGGAAACTGAATTGGAGAAAGATTTATTTAATTGGTATACTGATTGAACAAGAGGGAAATGTATGATTCTATAGACATGTTCCTCCATAACCTGCAGCTTTGAACAAAGCTTGTTTCACGTCTTCACAACTCAAAATTGTCCGATGCCCCATTGCCTATGAAATAATAAAACATTGAGTAAAATTGAAAATATAAAAGTTTGCAGCAATTTGAGTACCTCAGAACAAGAAGCTCGCATTGAGAAGTCACTGAAACAGCTAACAACACATTGTTGCACCTCAAGCCCTAATGCTTCCATTGTGTGTACTGTCGATAACAATAAACCTGGCTTCGTTCCGCAACACATCTCTATGCTCGTCTCCTCATTTCTCCTTTCTACATCAAACTGCAACCACGACATCTTTAGTTACCATTTACTCAATACTTTTTACCCTCTATTTGGATGATGGTATAATTTGGTATTGTGTAATCTCGATAGATTGTTTAATGATAATTTCGTGGTTTGATTTGACTGTAGATTACGGTATCCTAACTCATAAATTTTCAAAAATGTCGTCCTGTATCAATCTTTTTTTAATAATTCTTTTAAAAATAAATATATAGAATCAAGTAGAAAATATATATTTTAATATATCTTCAATCCATACAAACAACATAAGAAAATAAAAAAGTAACAACTTTTTAAAAAATGAAACTCAAAAAATAGATTGAAACGTGAAAGAAAAGATGGAAGACGGAAGATAAGCTTCAAAAGTTGATGCGGAAGAAAATGAGTAATATATTAGGGTAAAGTTTAATAAAAAATTAAAATTATTCAAATTTAAAAGTATAATTTAAAAAAAATAAGTAAACCATGAATACTACCAAATTGATAGTTTTAAAAAGTAAGATTTTTAGGCATGAAACCAAAACATACAATACCATACCATATCTTTTTAAAAAAAACGCCATTCAAACAAGCTTTTAAGTAAAAGTCTATTTTTCTACCCCCAGAAAAAAAAAGTAAAAGTCTATTTACATTAATTGCCACCACCACCAAACGGACAAATATATACGACAAAGCACATTAGAAATTAGAGTCTGAATTTTCACATCTATTGTATATTCTAATGTATGAATTAAATCAAACAAATCATTATATTATTTGAGGTGCATAACATGAATAATTAATAAGTGAAAAATTGTACGTACCTTTGGTGGATTTCTGACAAATGCTTCATTAGGCTTTAGCTCCTTGAAATTTCCCATGAATTTTAAGTCCTTAATTTCGTCTTCCATTTCATTTGCTTCACGCAACCTGTTGATTTTATCTAAAAGCTCCTTCACATAATCAATCGTATCTCCAAGTATTGATGTTCTGTCCATCTGCTAATCAAAACAATTAATTTTATTCAAACAACTAAAATCAACTAATTTAATAAAGAGAAATTAATTAATTAACTAATTAATGACCTTGCTTATTTTGGGTACAATGGATCTAAGCATAGAGAGCCGGTCATTGAGTCGTTTCCTTCTCCTCCTTTCTGCCATAAGATTCTTAGATGGCTGCCCCTCTAACTTCTTCACCTTATAATTACTCCTACTTCTCTTTTCTCCCACAATTCTTGAATTAGTGGCTTCTTCCATTTTGACATTATTGTAGCAACTAATTGAGTCTTCATAATGCCCATGAAAATCACTAGTAAAATGACCAATTTCTCCTTCCTCTACCATGGTTCTTTCTTGAATACTACAATCATTGTAAGTAGAAGAATGAATTAGTTGAAGTGGGGCAGTAACACTAGTGAAAGAATCAAGAAAAGGGTAGGAGGATTCTTGGAAATCATGACATGGAAAGTAATTGGATTGTGAAGGAGACATCATGAGTCCCAAAAGGGAAGAATTTGTTTGTGCATTTTCTTGATAAAAAGTAGGTGATTCAATGTTCCATGAATTTGCAAAAGTGTTGTTGTTCCAATTTTCTGCCTCAAAAAAATCTTGTTGAGTGAGCTCCATTTTTTCTTTCTTAATTTTCACTCTCTTAAACGTCAAAAACTGAACAGGGAGAGGTCCCTCAGGTGACAGCTAACGTGATGTTGCATCTTAGCTAAAAGGAATATATATATACACACAACTCATACTAAGCTCTTTTTCTTTTTTCAGTTAAGATAAGATCATTTATTATAAATAACCATCCTCATTGACTATTAAGTTGACAATATTAAATTAAATAATTAATTTGACATAACATTTGATAAACCTTTTACACTTACTTTAATAAAAGAAAGAGTCAAAATTAGTTCTGAACTATAAACGTTTATTATATTTTGTGATAAAAAATATCTTGTCATTATTTCAAGTGATCACAAATACCTCTAGAGTTAACAACTCAAATTTTTAGTCACGTGATGAGCCGGCACGTGAGAGTAATTCCTCCATGTCAACTAGGATTCACTATAAGAAATTGGACTCTTAGCTATTACTAAAGTCCTCATAAAATTCGAAAATATTTATCACTAGTTTTTACCTAGCAATATCTACTAATTTTTAGTAGCAATTAAAAGTCGTCACTAAAACCTATTTCTTTCAACAAAAAAATATGATATAATTAATTTTCGATTACGACCTAATTTTCTAAAATCAATATTATCATTAAGAACATCAAAATTACTTCTCAACTCGAATCTCCAACTACATAATATATTATTATATATTTTATGCATTTTTACATATGCAATAAAATAAAACTGCATTATAGTATCTTATGAGTTCAACAATTTGATGGAGTTCAAACAAAACTACAAATAATGTCGATTAAGGATAAATTTGATGCGATGTGTTGGAATAATCGTAAAATATAATTAAAAAAACATAAATATTTCACACAATTGATAAATAATTTTGAGCCTTTTGAGTTTTAATAAAACATAAAAGTTGAATTATTTTGTATGGACCTCCTTTCTTACATTTAGTGAAGACTATTCCCTATGTTTTGTCTGGTGTACATATTTTAATCCCAAGGTCTGAAATGTTTGACTGGCCAGTCTCTTGTCTGAATCGAAAGGAATAGCTTTCGGACCTCTATGAGCCTGCCAACTTCCTTCCCCATTTTTCCTTCTCTGTTCGAAGCTTATCAATATAAAAATAAAATTACTTTTTGCCGATTTCTCCATTATCCTGATAACATTATTGCCTTTTTCTTTTTCTAATTATTATATAGGCATATAGAATTAATTTTTTTTTTATTCTATTCTATCATTAATTAGTATATTAATAATTTTTTTAAATTTAATTTAATATATATTGATATAAATAAAGAATAAAATAATAAAATATATTCATATTATAATAATTTCTTAATAATCGTGTAAAATAAAAAATATACATATGAGATGGCGATAGTGATATATATAGTATGGAAGTACGGATATATTCACGTGATGATGCAACCAACACTTTTTTCTAGTACCAATATAACATGCATAGGCTAAAAGAGTTGTTTCACCCGAGGTGGATTTTAAAAAAAAAAATTGATACACGTTTGAGAATATTTATTTAAATTTTTTAGCTAAATGTATTAATAGATGATTATTTACAAATTACAATAAATTTTAAAGTAAAAAAAAAATTATGAAGAATTATAATTTTATTGATAAACAATATGAGTACAAATCTATTTTTCTCTTGATTCTTCTTTCGTGATTCGATAGCAGTTAACGACGTATTTCTCGAAGGGTGAAAAACATAACTATACATTTTTATATACCAAATTATATGACTCTATCAACTTTTTCTTATTTACACAAAAATAACAATCCATAATTATAAAATAGGCAAAAGATATTTGTTGGTATTAATTGATGTTGATGACAAGTTGATTTGACTGGTCTTGCAAAAGGAAAAAATGATATACTTTGGTAATTTATTTGTTATTTTGATAAATAAATTTTTTTTGTAATTCTTAGTCTTAAAGTGTCTATTCTTGTAAATTTTTCTTTTTCGAACGAAGAATGATTTTGATCTCTTTAAACTATATTTTGATCCCTTTATAAATATTCCCGAAATTTATGATATATTTGAGATATAATATCCCTTTATATAGGTATGACCTAGAGATTAGAATAAAGTGACCTTCAAGAAATCCTACCTAAAATGAAATTAGAGTCTTATAAAATTTTGAGGTTTAGGGTGGTATTAGAGTTTATAAATGAAATTGAGAGAAAAATTTGAAGAGTTGTTTATGTACTCTACTACTTGTTTTTTCCTGCGACAGTTACGTTTGCCCTTTGCTAAATTTAGGTCTGTTTTTTTCAGAAACATACGTCCTTTCAGATGTTGAGAATAATAATTTCACTTACAGCTAGCAAAAGTAAAAATAGTGTCAATACACTGACCATATTGTTCACATTATTTTTATTACAACAAAAAACAATTTGGCATTGTAATCTAATTGATTTATATTGTTACCGCTCAAGAAATCAAATCAACAAGTTAAACTATTTGTTTCAATCAAATTAATACAGTACAAATTTCTACTGTTTCTTCATCAATGCACAGTAATTACTTCTTTTTTTCAACAAAAAAAATAAATCATTTACTGGCCGAAGGATATTAAATAATATATATTTGTTATATTTATTTATTTATTAATAAAAGAAAAGAGACATAACTATTTGAAAATTTGTATCCCTTAGAATCATAAAATGTTTCTGTTGAAAAGAAATAACGTAACTTTTTCCTCCAAAAACAAATATTTAGATCGTGTGTAGATTTCTTCTTTGAAAAGCATTGAAACACTTTTATAACAAGATATGATTCATAGATTGTGATTTTTCGATATAGTTCGTGTCTATTTATACGTGATTGCATTATTAGACTAGTGAAATAAATTCAATAATCTTGCGAACTATGTTTTTGTTGATTAAATTTTTCGTTCGATATAGACAGCATATAGGAATTAAAATCTCTCCGTCAATCCCCATCAATATGCGTAACAACTGTCATAATCGTCGTTTAGTCTTAATCTAATAGATACCTTCCGTAATGACTGAGCTAAAACCTGACTTTATGTTAAAAACAATTAATAAAAATTGAACCAATCCAAAGGCGTAACTTCAAAGAACAGTAACTTCAGATTGTTTAGAATCTGCAGATCTATAGCAGCATGTATAAAAAATCTGCAAAAACTAAGCTAAGGCAGGGCCAAGGATGGAATTTCCCCCGTTTTTCTTTGTTGTTGTAACTTATTTTGAAGTTCCAACCAATACTTTTTTAAAAACAAATTGGGATAGAGGAAGGAAAAATGGGAAGGGATTACCACGTGAGGAATCAAACACATACTAACAAAGTAAAAATTCAAAGAGTCAACCAATCGAGCTACTAAAATTTTTCAAATTTTAACTAATACAAATTTGGTTAAATTCTTTTTTCCATGTTGAGGTTCGCAAAACGTCTTATTAATGATGGAGAGATATAATCCATTTTATCAATAATGAATTAGTACTAATCTTTTTTAGATAATCAGATTTAGCTATTATTACACTGTCGGTTGTAAATGATACAGCTCATCATAAGTAATCCGTAAAAATAGTAATATTTTCTTTTCATTTTAATTTGTTTGTTTGATTTTGACTTGACATATAATTTTTAATTTTTTTTTTAAATTATGATCTTAAACTAAAGACACATAAAATGTAGCAAAATATTCTTTAATTTTGTAATATGAAATATGTTACATACAAAGTTAAAATTGAAAAATTGCTAAGAAAAAATTACTTTTTTTCAACGAATTAAAAAGAAAACAGACAAGCAAATTAAAATAAAGAAAGAATGCTTTGAAAATTATTACCAAAGATATATATAAAATTGTAAAATTAGATTTTGAATTTAACTCACATTCTAAAAGCTAATTCAAAAAAAAAAAATTACGCAAATTTTATAAAGTGACCACCCATCTCATTAACCACCAACGTGAATATTTTTCATTCTTGAACGAAAATCAACAAATGAAGATGAGGTAAATATAGTGCCCATATTTTTTTTATTTATAAAGTTGAGACATGGCATGTTACTTAACTCATGGCTCTCTTTTTGTTTTATGTGATTTTTCCATTTATACAGAACAAGTGTTTATACCAAATAACATTTGCCGACCTAAAAATATTTCACCCTAATTTGATTAGAATGAAAATAATAGCATACCACACTATAGGACAAAGACACCATGAGAATGGGCAACCGACCATGTGGTGAAATGTCAATGCAAAAGTTGGGAATTTCCTCAAATATTCACTCATTTTAAAATACTTATCACAATTTTCTCAACATCAAATAATATGAATTTTAATAATATTTTAAAATATAATTTTACCATATTAATAAAAAAAATTATAATATTTTTAATTAATAAATTAATCTAATTTAATTTATCTTTAAAAATTAATAAACATGACTCTCGAAAAGCAAATAATGAAAAGAATTTTATAAGGGAGGGGGGTTCCCCTCGATCTGTTTTTAAACTTTTTTCAATTGATTCCCTACCCAAAAGAGTACAAAATGGAAATGTTAGAAGATGTCTTGTCATTGCAAACATATGAAAAACTAAGGATTTGGACCTCTAAAGAAATACAAAAAAACTTGTAGGCTCTTAGGAAAAGGATATATGTATCTATTTTGGACAAAAATTACTGAATTCATTAGTTCGTGTAATTTGGGGCGAAACCTGAAATTATTATTTTTTGTTTGAAAAAGAGTTTTAATCTTTGTTATGTATTAGAGGAACTCAATAGTTTGCATATATATTAAAATAATCTAAGGCACCATTTAATTAAATTATTCCATGTAACGGACTATTGATTAATAATGTACGAAGATTCTGGTTTTTGGAACAACATCAAGTACGTATTGTCTAGTGTCTAATACTAATCATAAAGATATGACACGGGGTGGCCTGATCTTACGAGGGAAGAATTGTCCAATATCCTATCCTTCTATCGATATAGTACTTTCTTACTACTCCTTCGCACGCCCGAAATTTCAAGTGGAGCGTGAACACTATAATTTGAGGGCCTAACATCGGTGAACAAAGAAATGAGATGAGTTTAGCTCTTATACCATGTGAAGAAATGTTATTGGGCCTAACTTAATCCTAAAAATTAACTCAAGAGAAAAGAATTGTTCAAGTTTCTTTGTTCTCTACAGATGTGGGACTTTTTAATACTGCCATCAATAATTCTTGCTAGTTGTTGCCATGCACTTTTTTCATATGTGCTCTCTTCTTTATTTTCACCTTCTTTACATTATTCTTTTCTGATTTACAGAGGATGTCTACATTTGTTTTGGAATACATAACAAGTTTTTATAGATGAGAAGTCCTACATCAGCAAAACACACGAGAGATGTTGGGTATATAAGTAAACAAGTTAGCAGGGGCGAATTTATGAGTTAAATTTGGGTCACGGGAACCCGTGGTCATCCGACTAAATTTAGTATATTACTTGTATAATTCTTAAAAAATATATTAAATACTAGCTAAAGGAACCCATTTTTAAAATGATAAGTTGGTTCACTGGTTTAAGAGCTTTTTGTCAACATGAAGGTTGGGGGTTCAATCCCGTGCGCCCATGTTCTTGAATTCCTAGATTCGCCTCTGCCTACTAGTGATGACTTTTAAAGTCGTGCGGGCCTAGGTCCAAAGCGGACAATATCGCTAACGGGTTGGGCTGTTACCTGATGGTATCAGAGTCACTTCTGTGTCAACCTTGTCGATATAGGCTAGAGTTCAATTGAGTTTAGGCAAATCCCAGTGAGGTGGGGCAAACTTCAATGTTGAGTATCTATCTTCAGATGAGAAGTCTCACATCGGCAAAATACAATAGAGATGTTGGGTATATAAGTAAACAAGTCTTACCTACTAGTGGCGCGTTTTGAAGTCATGCAGACCTAGATCTAAAGCGGATAATATCACTAGTGATTTGGATTGTTACAATAATGCAATATATAGACTAGGTACAAGTACTTATATAGCTTGGAATATTATATGTACGATCGAGGTGAACGAATCAATTATTCCAGATTTCTGTTTTGTTGTTGATGCAATTTGAAGATAGAATTCATCTTAGTAATCAAGCATGCATGCATGTGGATACTGTTTTGCAGTGGTGATGACAATATTTCTATTTTAATTGGAAATATATATTGGGGTTTAATTTCCTCAAAAGTGTTAAACATGAATACCATTCTTGTGCTCTAATTTTTTATTTATTTTTATTTTTGTCTATTATTGTCTGAACAATTAAAAACCTGAAGATTCGAAAGTACTAATTTCAGGAATAAGAATAAACTAAAGCTTACAAGAAATAATTTTACCCTGTGTCTCTTAAAATAGAGAAATTCTTTAATGTACCATTTGCCAACAGAGTATATTTTCTACTAAAACGTTGAGTTGTCAGATTGCTATGATCACTTATTGTTGTACAATATTCCCTTACTGTCCAACAGCGTCATCAATCTTTTTACCTATGCTTTAATTTGGAGGTGTATACATATAAACAACGTGGTGTATACTGTAAGTCAGGAAAAATTAAATTTAGATGATGCACACAACTCACATGGCATGACACATTGTGATGGAATACTTCATCCATTTTAATTTGTTTGTCTTAAGAGAGCCGCTTTCCTTTTTTGACAACTTTTAAATTTCAACTTTTCTCTTGACATATTGAAGACCAAAAAATTAAAGGATATTTTTATACATTCTACCTATATTCTTTACTTTCACAGTTTTGTTTTTCTTGAGGGTGGGGGGGGGGGGGGTGTATTTTTTTTTCTTTGTGACTTCTTTTTGGTTGAATCCTTAACTCCAAAAAAAAGACAGATAACTTTGTTGCAGTACTCACCCACGTATTAATCACTCACTTTCAACTTGAGAGTATACACATGGAATGCTAATAAGACTTAAGGGGTTAAAGAACGTGTTTATGAGAGATGTTAGTTTTTAGTACCGCTTCCGTCCCAATTTACGTGTTCGGATTTTGAGATTCAAACTCTATCTTTGATCATAAAATTTTCATATGTTATTAAAATATTTTAAATTATCAATTATTGTGACTTATATTACTTTTAACGTAGTTTGAAAATATATAAATTTCATTTCAAAAAAATTAAAAATTCCATTCCATGTGCAAATTCTCGATCAAACTCAAATTGTTTAACTCTCGAAAAACAAAAAATGACACATAAATTGAGACAGAGAGAGTAATAATTTTGTAAAAGAAATAAGAACATTCAATCAAAAACTATAGCTTAAAATGGTTGAAATTCTTTGTCGTTATTCTGCCTAAGAGGGGTTGTCCAAAAGTTGATTTTGAATGAATTCTTCTCAAATACACATATGGAAGTGGACTTTTGTGTAATAATTGTTATACTAAATTATTCATGTCTTAGATTAAAGTATACATTACTCCCACACATTCCTCTAATTCAGGAAGTTGCTAGTTCCCCCCGCTATAAGAAATAATTGTTACTTTTTGCTTTGCCAGTCAAAATCAATTTACTCCCTCTGTCCATCTTTACTTGGCCCTTATACTATTTTAGGATGTTCAACAATACTTGTTCAGTTTATGAAATCAAGAGATAATTTTATACTTAGTTCCTAATTTACCCTTATCATTAATTATAGTTTTTTCCCTATTACATTTTTCAATACATTACATTAATTATATTCAAAGGGTGATTTGGTAAAAATTACCCCTATCATTTACTACTTCTTAATCCCTGTGTCAAGTCAAAAGGGGCCAAGTAAAGTTGGACGAAGGGAGTAATATTTTAAACTTACTATTCAATATTTAAAAATTATACAAAAATAAGTTATAATTTTTCTTATATCAATACGGTGAAAATATATATTTTGAAATATTAATCAAAGTTTAAGTAGTTTGACATTCGAAAAAAAAAACATGACCAATATTTTGAAACGAAGAGAATATCAAATTGTCTTGTGGCATTCGTATATATACGAAGATCATCCTTACATGAAGGAAAACAATAGCCTAATTGAATTAATTAAGAGGACAAGGATAACTTCTCGAGAAATAAAAGTGATATATAATTTACTTTAACTCAAGGTTTTATGTCTGATTTTTGTTAGGCATGACGAATCCCATCTCACATCAGATGAAGAAGAAAAAATGTACCAATATATAAATGTTCAGTCAACTCCATTAGTATGAGACTTTTTGAAATGTGCCCAAAATAAATTCACAAGGACTTGACCCAAATCATACTAATATGGAGTTAGGGTAACGATACGTGCGGTCCCTACAGTTTTGAAAGGGAGCAGTGCATAGTCTTGCTTCTGGAAAGTTACAAATAGAATAAGGAATCCTTAATATATATATTCCAAAGTTTTTAGAAGTATATTACAGAACAGGCCGGCCTGTCCCTCTCAGCTAATAAGGAGAAAAATCGAATAAATTTTCCCCCAAAATTAGGAAGATAACATATTAATTATTATGCAATTTGCAGAGACTATGATTAATTAATCACTTGTGTGAGGGCAAAGATCTAGGAACAGCCTACCAGTAATTAAGGGACTAATTGTGGACAATCATTATATATACAGTTTTTTTAATTGCAGCATTTTGGACACTTCATGTATTCATGAATCACCTTGAGCATGTTGTAGTTAAAATATGGATTTAGACTCCTTTTTTAAAAATAGTATATAATGTAACCAATAAAATCACTCAGTGAAGATATCTTTCTTAAAATCTTGCTAATTAGACAGAAAAATTTGGTTTCCCAAACTGATTTTGCTACTCTGATCCATCAAATGTGTTAGAGCTCCACAGGGCACAGGCCCAAACTTTGAACTTTAATATCGTGCATAGAAATTATTTTGAGTTTTAACTAGGAATATTTCTTATGCAATATCATTAGTCTTAAAAAATAATTATTTCTCAATTTCATTTCAAACTTTAAAACTTTTACACCCATTCTTCCTTCAAGGCCCACCAACTTTAGCTAAAGTTATTGAACCGGCCCATCTTTTATTTTTATTTGGGCCCAACGACTCCATTTTTTTTCTATTTCATGCAACGGGTTAGGTTCACAAATACCCATTTTAGGGGATGATCTTGATAAAATGCTCCTAATAAGGGAGGTTTTGCAAAAATACCCTTCATTCCTTTAAGAATATATTTTTGGACAAAATTGCACTCAGCTATAAGGTCCCATTATTTTACGCCAGACCTGCCTTATGGGTAAAGTTTCGTTATTTCACCTTCGTAGACCTGCCTTATGGGCAAGGATTTACACTACTTTTTTTTAATCTTGTTTATTCCTTTCATTTTTTTGTTAGTATTTTATTTCTTTTCTTTATTTCTTTCTTTTTCTCTTTTATTTTTTTCTTATGTTTATTATTTTTATTTTTTTTAATTATGGAACTATAAATAATATTTATTTTATATATTCTATATTTATTTTAAATAAAATTATTTCTAAATT
>JBCEWC010013234.1:0-15222 GCA_038996855.1 Solanum aculeatissimum
GCATATTGTTATATTACTCTTTGGCTACGTGCATTCCTTTCGTACCACTTGTCCCCTTGTCATGTTGCTTGGTCATATTATATTGTCATATTTATTGCATGCCCGCATAGTTAGTACATATTATGTGCTAACCCATATTCTTTGTCTACATATTCTAACCATGTAGGGACTGGAGATGACTTCTACATTCTACCGAACTACGCTTGACCTTTGTTGAAGACCTTGCTAGTGGTGAGCCCTTTTGTTCAAGTGCAATAGCCACCTTCTACCCACCTAGTCTTATTATTGCTATTTACTTTACTTATGTATTGAGGGTGAGCCTCAAAGTATGTCGAGGCCCCGCTTGATCTATGAAGAGGCTTGTTTGATAACTAAACTCTTATACATTGGCTTGTAATGTTGAATATTATGATTATGGAACGTTATGTTTATGAACATTGATTATGAGAAATGTTATTGATTATGCTTATGACTTGATGTTGGGAGTTGTGATTGACTATGTAGTAAGTCCCATAATGCCGGTGTGCTCCCATAGTTGAATCGTATTTACCCGTCCCCTTAGAGATAATTGCTTTGTGCTATGTGAATCTATGTATATCCCATTCCCGGCAACATCCCCATAGCTTGAGTCCAAAGCCTCGATTCCCTTAGAGCTTGTATGATATGTGTTTAGCATCTGCGCTTCCTAACCGATGATGTATGTGATGATGCTATGATGGCTTGATCGAGGACTTTCGGGTTCTCCTTTGCCAGGTCACATCTAGGCCCCTATCCGGGTTGTGATAGGTATTGCATAGGAAGGTGTGAAACCACCATTGTTGAGTGCTTGAAGTATTGTCCATATTGTCTAGTGTTCTTTGGTTTTCTCTTTGTTTTCTCTCTTGGTAAACATGTGTTTTCCTTGCATTATCTTATGTGTGGGTTGGCAAGGAACACTTGTTGATTGTGCGGATATGAAAAATTTTCTTGAGAGTTATCACTGGTCATCGATGAGGCTCATCACAGCGCCCCTCATGGTTTGTTCATTGTCATGTAGGTCATGTAGGATCCCATACACGAACCCTTAGCTTTTGTGCAAGTGAGGGACCTATCACGGTACCCCTCACGGTCTGTGTATCATGCCACGGTCCGTGTTGGGTATCCCGAGTAGGGCCCTTCATGTGCAAATTTCAAGTCCCCTCTGACGAATGACCGCACTAACCATGTCATTATTCATGGGCCATATGGATCCTCCATCGAGATACGCGCCTCCTCGTACACGTCAAGTGTCATGAAACAGACCATTGTATGATTCGTGCACTGCATCACAGCCCATGTGGAGGTCCCATCAAGCCCAGTTAATTTTTTTGGGATTGTTTTTCCTAACTCAACTTAAGTGGACTTTCCTGATGATAGACCGGGTGATGCCACTCTTAAGGGATATTGTCACTTTTTTGCAACACAGGGGAAGTCTGAGTACCCGTTAGTATGTCATTTTGCTATTTTGACAGTTCTAATCGTGTTATCCCTTTTATTGATGCCTGCAGGTTTTATGGGCCTACGTCGAAGGTCAACCCAACCTAGAGAGTAGCCTGGTTCACGCCTCCATGATTTTTCAATAATATCTTCTACTCCTCAGAGTGGGAGTGACTCAGGCGATGACTCCTCAAGGGGGTCCGAGGTCCATTTCACTGGCAATACCTCCCCTCACTCCCCTCGCACCATAAGGGCTCGTGTAGCGAGCCAGACTGTAGCCCCCAAGTCTGAGGAGGCGGTTTCTAATGAGAAGTATTAGGTGGAGGAGGCTTCCCTTGAGCAGGATGAAGAGCCCAATATCTTGGAGGCCGATCAGAAACACTATGGAGTTCAGGCCAACGAGATTGACCTTCGGGATAGTGATGATAAGTATATCTATTATGTAGTCTCCCGAACAACAGATATTGAAATGGCACGGTGTCTTATAGTATTTTTGCGTGCCCGATGGATAATCCCAGGCGCCAAAGAGATGTTCACTCAAGGGCTCACCAAAGGCTCTGGGGCTTCCAATGGCAGTGTATTATTCCTGAGGTATGGGTCATAACGGACTAACTTGATGGGGTCCCCGACATTAAAGTACTGTTTCACTCCTATTAGCTCGGTTAGATGGCACAAAACCCGGGACACTATGGGCCTACAATTATACAGGAATTTTACTCTAGCTACACTCCTAGTCTACTGAACACAGTCTATTGTGCCGATTCTTAGAAGTTAAAGAAGTAGTTGGATCTCCGATTGTCCCCACTTAATCAGGTTACCGTACGAGGTACACAAGTGGACATCTCTGAGACCACCATAAAAAGATTCTTCTTTGGCCCAAACTACCAAGACCCACCAGATGGCCTATATATTAACAAATACCTCCAGGTCACTAGTGAGGAGATAATGTTAGATCAAACCTCACGGGTTGCTATATTGATAAGGATCGTAAAACGGATTGCCCTGCAAGGTGTAGAAGCAACTTGGGTTACTGATCCAAGGATACCAATTGCAAAAGCCTCCCTCACCTTCGTTACCAAGTTTTGGTGGACGGTGGTGTGCTCCAAGCTTCGTCCCATGGGTAATGACAACATTCTCCAACCTTCGCAAGCTTCTTTGGTAGCGTGCCTTGTAGCTAAATATGGATTGAACTTGGGCCGGATCATTGCCACAGAAATACAGGACTATTTCTTGCCATGTTTCTTTTCTCTTAAGTATAATATCAAGTAGAACTAGTATGTTAAGGTTGTGTTGTATTGTAAATATAAGTCTATATAGGAGACTACAGTAACCTATAATTTTTGTGACAAAAATGCCGTAATTTAAAAAAATGTTCAAATTGCTTGTATGTGCTTGTAGCCCATCTTGACTAACCTGTGTGGTCCTTGTGAAGTGTTGTATATATTGTCTAGTTGACATCTCTATGAATGAAGCATGGCTGGGCTGGTTAGTGTTGAATAGTGTAGGATATGTGTCATGAGTGCATGAGCTTATTTGTCTAATTCAGTTAATGCACTTATGAGCTAGAACTTTCCCAGTTAGTCACTCTAAGACAATTGAATGATTGGATTAGGATAGGATCTTAGGCCATTTTTGTTTTAAAGTCACTTAGCCTAAAAAGTTGACCAACCAAATGAAATTATTCCCTTTGAACCAAAAGTTGAGCCTGAATAGACCTTTTCATTGTAATCACCAAACGCAACCTCCCCCCCCCCCCCCGTCTATTTGTAGATCTTTACTTTGGCCCTGGTCTCTCCAAGGACATTGTGAACCTCAGCCTAGGCCAAAAGCCTAAGTTGAGGGTGGCTTATATTGGCCCTGGTCCTATGAAAGACATTGTGAATCTCACCTCAGGCCAAAATCCTAAGTTGAGGGTGGCTACAGTGAAAAATGCAAAAGCGTTAAGGTATAAAAAGCGTCAAGTGAAAAAAAAAGGTTTTGGGTTGTGACCGGGTATAAAACAAAAGAGTAAAAAAGAAAATAAAGAAAAAAATTAATGAAAATGGAACTCACTCCCAACGGCAAAGAAAGTTGAAAGAATAGGGGCAATAAGAGTTTAGGGGCCAAAAGTAGAAGGCTAAGACAAAGAGGTATCTTGGAGAGGCAAATTAATCATTTTGAACCTAAATGTACCTCACAAAAACCCAAGTCTACATTACAAGCTGCAAAAGTCCTAAAGTGATTCTGAAAAGGTCAGTCGAAAGTCAAGATGGTGAAAATAAGGGCAAGCATATGGTCTATACTTGTGTGTCAACTGAAAATCTATGTGAGTGTGAGTGTGAGTGTGAGTGTCTACATCCCAGTCTCTATTTCACATTTATATACTGTGTGTGAGACTTCTTTAGAGTAAGGGCACTATCCTTGCACTTTTTGGTTGCTAATCTGACTAGTTATCTTTGTTCTTGGACTTATGTGAGCTAACTGGGTATGATACAATGCTTAACTTGACCTAGCGAGTCTTCTTGGGTGCAGGCACATCATAAGCTTACTTTTAGGGTATCTATGTTATGATTAAAAGGTTGCTTCATGATTCCTATTAAGCACTTGTGTTTATACGTAGTTTTGTGGTGTAGTCATTGCTTGAGGACAAGCAACAATTCTAAGTTGAGGGTTTTGATGAGTCATGAAAATACGACTCTTATAGCACTTTTAACATGGAATTTTGTGAGTTCTAAAGCAATTTTGTTGGTTTGATATTTTATTTTGTGTTAATTCCCAGGAAAATGGGCAAGGCTTAGATATTTGGGCGAAATGCAAAAGAACAACTAAAAAAGAAGCACAAGTACTGTGAAGCAGAGGCCTCCATGGGTCGTGAAGCATCATACGAATCATGAGAGGCCACATGGGCATGGCCTAGGCAAATTGGAGCAAGGAAGCTAAAGAAAAGACCACAGGTGTCTTCACAGCCCATGGGTCGCCAAACAGACCGTGAAACCTGTTGTGGCCTCACACTTGGCGTGTTAGGGAGAAAAAGAAAGTGATGGAAACAAAGGCAAGTCCCACGGTGCATCTCACGGACCATGGGAACACACACAGGCTGTGCACGCTTGTCGTCAAGTTGATGTGAAATAAAGGAGCTACCATAAAAAGTTATGAAAATCACGCAAGTAGAAGTCTACATGGCCCATCATGAGTCGTGTGCCCTACAACAGACCATGAAGTGGGTCGTGATGCTGAAGGTGACATGATCAGGGGAGAAATTAGCCAAGTACAAAACCACGGACCTTTCAACAATCTGTGTGGTGTGTCATGGGTCGTGCCAACGCCCATAGCCCATGCCGATGCATATTTTCCTATATATTTTAATTTGGATTACGTTTCTCATGTTTATAAATACCCATTTTTATTGTATTTTATGATTATTCTTGATTGGTGGATGAGAATACGATAGAAGAACACTATTTTATGCAAAGTTTACATTAAACCCTTGGATCTTCATTGTCTCTTGAGATTGTAATCCATGAATTCATTACTTTATCAATAGTAAGTTCCTCATCATGAATTCTTCATCATATTATGGGTTATTTACATTGAACATGCTAAGCTAAACCCTCAACTAAGGTTTTGGGAACCATGAAAACTCCTTAGGATAAATAAACACGTGTTAAATTTTGGGATTGATTATTGCATACATTATACTATTCTTCAAAATAAAGTCTTCCCTTAATTAGTCGACACGTTGAGGGCATCCCCGTATTCATTACTTGCCCGAGAGGGGGTAGTGATTAGGAAAAGAACGTACAACCGAAATTCAAGGTTGACAACCTAGTCTAAGTACTTGAGACCGAGAGGTGAAAGTATTTTGGGATCCGTAGCAAGGGTTAGAAATTCACATTCTAAGACTGAGAGGTGAAGAATAAAATGCATCTAAAAAAAGGAACGAAAGGTGAATTAGATGTTAATGATCTTGCTTGATCTTGTATGTGTAATCATGAATGAATTTAACATCGAATTGGGCTATGAACTTGAGTGTCATGGGGAACACAACCCTAGCATCTAATCAACTTCTTGAAATCTGGTTTTGTTGCATTCCTTTCACTCTTTCATTTAATTTCACTTGTTCCCCCAACTAAAACCCCCCATTTACTTTATGTATATTAGTTTCCAGGAACTAGGTATTACATCTTAAACTAAGTGCTAATAGATATATTCTCATGTATTCCCTGTGAGATTGACCCCAACTCTTGTTGGGTTTTATATTTTATCAATGAACTCTTTACTCTCCGTTAGGAGTGTAAATTTGAGCATATCACTTTATTACCAAGGGTGGTTGTGTTTTCCTAATGTAGATGGTCTAAGAGAAAAGACATTTGATGAGGCTCATAATTCTAAGTATTCTATTTATATCGGATCTACCAAAATGTATAGAGATTTTATAAAGGTGTATTGGTGGAATGGCATGAAGAAAGACATAACAAGATGTGTAATAGTGTGTTCAAATTGTAAACAAGTAAAAGTGGAACACCAAAGATCGGGTGGTTTTTCCTAAGATATTAAGATACCTACTTGGAAATGGGAGAAAATGAATATGCACTTTGTTATGGGTTTGCCAAATACTAGAAAATAATTTGACTCTATATGGGTGGTTATTGATAGAATGACAAAAAAAACACACTTTTTGCCACTGCAGACTTCTTATGATGTCGAAGATTATGCTAGATTCTACATCCAAGAATTGGTAAGGTTTCATGGGGTGCCATTGTCTATTATATCGGATCATGGTGCTCAATTCACTTCTCATTTTTGGAGGTCTTACAACAAGGACATTGGTACAAAGGCGAAGCTAAGTACATATTTTATCCTCAAATGGATGGACAAGCCGAAAGGACAATCCAAACATTGGAAGATATGTTTAGGGCATGTGTGTTTGATTTCAAAGGTGGTTGGGATGATCACTTATCCCTTATTGAAATTGCTTATAACAATAGTTTCATTTAAGTATTGAGATGGTGCCATTTGAAGCGTTGTGTGGTAGATTATGTAGGTCACCAGTGGGATAGTTTGAAGTTGGAGAGATTCTTTAATTGGACCAGATTCGGTACTTGATGCTATGGAGAAAGTGAAGGTCATAAGGGAAAGGTTGAAGGCTTCCCAAAGTCGTCAAAAGTCATATGTCAATATAAGGAGAAGAGACCTTGAGTTTGATGAAGATGATTGGGTGTATTTGAAGGTTTCATCTATGAAAGGAGTAATGCACTTTGACAAAATAGAAAAATTGAGTCCTAGATATATTGACCATATGAGATTGTGAAAAGAATTTGAAAGATGGTTTATAAGTTAGATTTTCCTATTGAGTTAGTTATGGTTCATTCGGTGTTTCATGTGTTGTTGAGAAAATTCATGGGTGATCCTAATTTTATTGTTCTATTGAAGGATGTGACCATTGAGGAGGATTTGACCTATGAAAAAGTACCAATTGAGATTTTGGATTGGTAGGTGAAGCGATTGAGAAATAAGGAAGTAGCATCTGTCAAAGTGTTATAGAGAAACCAACAAGTTGAGAGTGCTACTTGGGAAGCTGAGGCAGACACTAGGAAATGATATCCTTACCTCTTTTCTTCTGTTCAAGCCTAAGGTACCTAGTATGACCTATTCTTCAAAATTCTCACAAATATATTTTTCCTTGTCATATTGCATGCATGCATGATCATGAGACTGTTTTTGAATGATATTTGATGTATAAGTTTGATGTCTTTATGAAAATGATATTTTAAGTTACATTTTTGCTTTCATGATGGGTTGATGGTTATGTTTCTACTCTACTCAAGCTTGCTTCTGTCTCATTCGAGGATAAATGATCCTAAGGGGGAGATATTGTAACATCCTGCATGTTACAAAGCTTGGAAAATGGAAAAGTTGTGAAAATCTTAGCAGGATTGATTTTATGAGCCAAAAATACATCTCGTGATTGAGCCATGGGTTGTAGAAAGGTCTCATAGTTGAAGTCCATAATTTGATGAAATATTTTGGTCAATGGAATTCACTCCACGAGGAATAGTACAGGTCATAATCCTTTATACTGTCCATAAATTACGTCGTGAAAGGGACACTGAGGAATGAAAATTTTTCTAAGTTTGGTGGAGTTCTATGGAAGGGTTTTACGGTCTGTAAATGGAACTACGGATCATACTTGGGTTTTCATGGTTGCAAGTGCAATTTTCAGTATCTCAATTTTTGGAGCCATGCAATGCACGAGCAAGAGTACGAGTCGTACTCAATTCTATGGTCCGTAAATGTGGTTTCGTGGATGGGTCCAGCAGATTTTAAATGAAGGGTTTTTTGGTCATTGTTAATTTGTTTAACTCATAAACTACATCGTTCTGATCCTTCTAACTAACTTAACCGACTCAAACGCTATAAAACTTATTCCTAATTCATTTTGTCTCATTCTCTCTCATAACCCTCTTCAAAGTTCTCAAAAGTTCTCTCTCTAAGGATTCTTTTCATTGAAGCTAGGGTTTGAAGGTTTGGCTAATAAATTTTCAAACACTTTTCTTCAAATTTTGAGATTCTCACTTGAGGTATGTAGGGCTTCATTATGAACTAAATTCGTCCATAAAGCCCAACTCAAATCTCCCTTTTTCTTAAAATTTAAGCACAGATTTTCATGAGTTTTTAAGATGACATTCCAAATGATTTGATTATGATTACTATATTATTATTCTACCAAGTTATGCATGAATTATAAAGGATTACATAATTTCTATGGTTTCTAAGTGAATTAAAGTGATTTCAAGTATATAATGATTAGGACATGTTGAATTGATGTAGGTTCCTTTACTAATGATCTAAATTGACGTCAATTGCATGATTCCTACATAATTTTGATCTAATTACATGATTTTAGCATAATTTATAATAAATCCACACATGGCATTAATTCCTATGACAAAGTTATAATTTTCATGAATATGATTCTAAGTGTGAAAAGTATATTTAAATGATGATGATGATTATGATGACGATGATGAAGAGGGTGACTTAAGATCCTAATGTTGATGAAATGATGATAAGATTGAGATTATACCCACACTATATGAAAGTTATGTAGATGCACTATTCCTATGATATGAGATGTTTTCATAAAGTTATGATGACTATTTTACAAGTTATGAAAATTTGATTTTAATAAAGTATGAATTATGTTGAAAGTTATGTATGTGCATGATTACATATTCTGGGGGATTTCACTTAGCATCGAATGAGCTTGTGTAAGGGGGACTATCCCCAAGGATCTTTATCTTAATCCTTAAGTCTCATAACTATGTGCCACTGTAGGTTGATGATTATGTGCTTATAAGGTTAGCTAATGGATCCATTTAACATTATGTTCATATGATACTCACTGTGCTAGGGTTAAGACTACAGGGTGGGATCTTTTATGTTCATGTGACACTCACCATGCTAGGAATAAGCCTAAAAGGTGGGTTCGAGTCTATCTTGCCAAAGTAGACTCCTCTTTCACTCGATGTAGAGGAAACATCAGAATTCCATTGAATAGTTTGCATGATCTTATTGTCGGTTATGTTCTAATTCACATATATGTATGCTAGGTGATAAAAGATTTTACGATGCTTCTACTCATGGTTTTAAACATGCATTGATCATTCATATCTTGTCCTTATTCTATTGATTATGATTATGCATATTGATATTATGTTATGATGTTTATTAATGCATGGCATACCTACATACTTAGTACATTCCACGTACTAATGCATACTTCTTTGCCTATATGATCTAAACATGTAAGGATGGATGACGAGACTATTCCGTCTTTTTGTGGCTAGAGTTGAATTGAGCCTTTGAAGATTGTTGGTGAGTTCCCATGCTTCAGAGGCAAGCCTTGTTCATCTTATGCTTCTATGCTGAGACATTATGATTTCATTGTTATTCTTCTTGAGGGTGAGTTAGTAACATGTTGTAGTCTCTGTCAAGATTCTATGATGTAGAGGCATATTTTAGACTAAAGATGTTGTAATTCCCCTAAGGGAAATTATGACTATGATATTGATATGTTTCATTTGCTTAATCTCATATGTTTTGCTTACTTTACCTTATGTATGTTTATGATATGATCAAGAGTCTTGGATGGGGCATCTTCGGATGTCACGTTTGTCGTGTCATAGCTAGGCCCTAGGTTCGGATCGTGACATTAGATTTAGCTCCAAATATTTGATTTTAATGTCAAAATATTCATATTAATATGGAGATCAATATTTTGATAGTGTGATAGTATTTGAAGGTGATTCGAGTGTGAATAGCTATTGTAAAATAAATTTAGAGCATGATTAGCTTTGAGGTACACAACATTCTTCATTCTTAACTAGGCTCTTTTTTATATTGTTCAGTATAAATTTTATTATAAATTGGATGGTATTTGACTAGTTCTCTTCCCTTTTACTCCTTCTTTCGTGTGTTCTGATTGAGCCATAGACTAGTGTAGTCCTTTGGAGACCATAGTTTATGCTTGGAGATGTGTTATGACAAGTTTTAGAGTGGATTATCCCGTTTAGGAGTTATGTGGGCAGTGTTAGACTAGGTTTATCCTTAGATGCTTGGGTATGAACTTTATCTCTATTGTAGCTAGTTATGATTATTTTTAAGGATTATTTATGATAGTGTTCTTTAAGCTAGTTCCCGAGTGTTTGGTAACTCGTCATAGCCATAGATTTGATTTATCTATGCTCAGCGTGGGGCTGCAAGTTATGATTTTTGGGTAAGGCGTCAATCCTAGAGATATTTCTCCCTCTAACTTTATTCTTGAGCTATTGTGATCTCTCAATCGTGTGTTTTAGCTTTATGCTAGTGATATTCATATTTTGTTACGATTACCCTATATTGTTGAGCCCGAGGCCTTTTCTGAGGAGCAGCTAGAACCTAGGTTAGTTTTCTCATCTTTTGTATTTAAGTGGTAGTGACCTAATTTTCTAGCCTTGTATGTCTTGTTTGGGACTGTGACAGCATGAATTACATTGGTTGCTCATTTATACTAATTTTGTGGTATGATCCCCATTTATACATTTTTCATTATTATGCACGAAAAGAGTGAGAAAATGGTTCACACTATTGATATGGTATTGGTTAAAACTGGCTTTTATGTTTTGGCTATAGAATGGGTTAAAAATTGGATTTTAATGGGATTTGTACCACCTGGACCTCACAATTTCTAGATTTTGATACTCTCGAAGCATCGAGGACATGCTCTTTTCTATTTGAAATTGTGAAGGCATTTGGGAAGATGTCAAATTTTATGATTTGACTAATTGGTGTGTCGGTGCTCTTTTTCTGCATTATGGCTACTATTATTTATCCAGTATCACCGATGGAGATGATGATTATGATAAGTCCTGGGACGGGCTCAAGCAGTGTTTACAAATTTCCTAAGCCCCCATGGGACTTTCATGTTGATAGTATATTGTACCAGGTGGAGGGGCCTCATGAGACCTATTTTGCTTGCTAGGATGAGGTAGGTCACATGATAGTTGTGGATACACTCTGTGGAAAGATTTTATACATTGTATTCACCTGCATTGTCGTCACCAGCATTTGTTGTTTGATCCCCCAGTAGTATGAGATGCCGATTAAGATTTTGTTTGCTTAGTGAACTCCTGGTAGTATGGGATGCCGACAGATTTTTTCTGAGACTATCTGTGTTTGTGTATATTGTATCTTGATAGATTTGGAAGGTGTATGTTGCTTCTTCTCTGGATTATAGTTGATCTATCCTTTTTAGGTTGTGTTGTGTTAGCTCTTAGGCTGGTAGGTAAGCTATATTTCTATAGTTAGTATTTTCATTGATTGTCCCTTACCAAATAGAATCTATGGTCTAATCTTTCATGCTAGTAGATGGTAGACCTGATTCTCCCAGGTATGCTTCTTGTCTCCTCTTCATCGTCTTGTATATATTATTTAGTGTTTATTTTGTTTATTATACCATTACTTATGTTATACTTATCCTATTTTCATGTTATATATATACTTACTTTTTCTGTGGATCTAAGTCGGCCTATGCCTGTTGAGTATCGTTTGTTACATACTCAAACTACTCTTATGTCCCCTGTAGATCGTAGTGCTAGTCCCTGCTATTGACATTCTTTCGTCCAGAGCGGGCTGAGGATTTCAGAAGTTGGAGTGAGCTCCTAGCGTCTAGAGTTGTTGATTTTCATTCTGTTGTATTTAGACTAGTCTTTATTTTGTTTCAGAGATAGTCTAAACTGATATTATATTTTGTAGAAGCTTTATACTCTTATTTTGTTTATTAGATGCTCGATTACTGACTGATGTCAGGTCTTGAAGTGAATTTCTATATAATATTTCTTTGGTCTTGCATTTGTGTTTCTTATTTTAGCAGCTTCTACTTCTTATGGTTGCCTTTTGTTGAATAGCCTATTGCCTTTGGTTCTGAGCTATGGATTAGACTTACCTACCGATGGATTTGGTTAGGTTCCAACACGGCCTGAGGTGTCAGGTCGTGAGTGTGTGTGTGTGTGTATATAATATATACTTAAAATATTATTGTAGTAATATTTATCTAAAAATTTTATTGTAGTAATATTTATCTAAATTTTCATATCATTATTTTGATATTATTTTTCTTCAATATTTTATCTTCCCTACAATATATTTTACCTACATATCATCCATCCTCTTCTCTCATTCGAAAATTGAGAAATATTATTACAATCCCTTAATTATACTCAATTTTATTTTAAGTATTATTTGATCAGGCAGATATGTCCAACTATTTAATTATATCTAATTACACGCATTAAATTCTTCGGTGGCTCTTTAAATAAATTCTAAATAAATCTTGACTAGCACGTATCAATCGATGATTATTATGTCCACCTCTAAGTTATAATGTACATAACCAAAAATATATCTTTTATAAATTAACCAACATCTTTTAAGTAATATGAGGACGACATTTGTATAGTAGCAGCGCGCCGAATCATAAATGAAAAATAATACTACTAGTCTAATATATATATAAGTGGGAGTACCACTTTACTACCAAACCTGTAATATGCGCCCACGTTGTCATTGTACTACGAAGGCAATCTTGCCATTTTATCTTCCAAAGCTTTTTGCTCCTTCGCGTGAACGAGTCCAGGCATCACTACCTCCGCTTTGCCTCTGTTTCCCATTCTAGCTTCTTCCTTTGGTCCTTCACGTGAATGAGCCCAGGAGTTACTACCTCTGTTTTGCCTCTATTTTCCATTCTAGCTTCTTCCTTTCCTATTTCCTTTGGACGATGATGGCCTCTTCAATTTGGGGCCTCTGTGCATTTCTCTGTTGTCGCATGGTTCCCTTCACATGAATCAATCCACGCGGCTGACTCTTCATCTCCCCAGCTATTCGTTCTTCCAACCATGGTGTTTCAAAATAAAAAATATTGCTTCCTATCTCACTGCGCCAGTCTGGAAACTCAAGGGCTTGGGTTGGCATAACGTTGATATTCCTAAAAACGATGAAGGTATGTCTTTCTTCTCTTAATTATTATGTTACATCTGTGAATGTTCCTTTACTGGGGAGAAGCTGGACATGCAATTATTTCCATTGCTTCATTGCAACTGCGTCGTGACCTAATTTGGTTCATTTCTTCTGTCTGCGAGTCTATATGGGTTAGAGTAAATCTCTTTTGGTCTTATTATAGGTCTGTAGTTGATTTCTCTGTATATGTGTAGCCTAAAGGACTAACCAAAAAAAATTTGACAAACATTTGCTCTCTGCCTTTGACGTCCTTCTCTGACTCGCCATTTGGTCAATCCTTAAGATTCATGTTTAGCCCTTTCATTAATTGATCCTGCTCTAGAATAAAGATTCGAATATTCGAAATGTCAATTCCAAATCTTAGGTAAAACTCATATAATTTCTTGATATATAACTATTAGTTAAAGAAAATTCTCAAAATCTCTGTACAGACAAACTACTTAAAATCTACTAATAAAGATGCTTGATGTAAATGTAAAGGGCCTTTGGAGTTCTCTTTCAGATTCGTAAGAAAATCAAAATAATTGCATTTAGTCGAAGGATTTGTAGTAGTAGGTGGTAGGTCTAAAGGTCCGCTGTATGGATGATTTTCTTTAGGGCGTGGAAACAGGAAAGACTAAGAGCCGGAGAGTGCACAAAGGCTTGTGAGAATGTAAATGACTAAAATCTTCTATACTATACTATATAAGCATGGCATGCCCCAGGACGGTCTATAGTTGTTAAAGATGAAAATTAATAAGCTCCAAAAATGACAAGTAAAAAGGTTGAATAGGATGTTTAGTTGTGCCCGTATTTACCAAATCCGCCTTCATCTAATTCACCTTCTCTTTCTCCTGACATAAGTCCTCTTTTTCCTTTGCTAGGTGCCTCTGAGCTTGCTCCTATTGATTCTTCGTTACCCTTAATTCCTTCTAGCCCCATCCCTCCTAATCCTGATGCTATGATTGCTCCTGGACCTATTTATATGTCATTTTCGCCTGGCGAGTCTTTGCCAGATTCCTCTATTGTCATCTAGGTGTACAATGTTGGTCTTAGGTTTGATATCGTCCTGGTTTATACAGCTATCTGGTGTGTTAAGGTTCAAAGATGTTTGGTTGTGGGATCTTGTGAGGTGCTTTTGATGAAGTTTCACACTTTTTTATTTTACTCCGTTATGATTAACGTACTGTACTTTGTGTCATCTTCTTTTCGTAGTGTGTAATTTGTTAGGCTTTATTTCTGTGTTGTATTGCATTTTCTTTCTCAGAAAAGAAAGAAATAAGCACAATTTTGTTTAGTTATTAGTCTCAACATCTGCATTCTGGTTCTTTTGTTGAATGAGTATGCAGTGGCAGAGCTACCTGTATTCAAGAAGTGGCAATTGATGTCTTCTTTAAAAAATTACGTTGTGTAGATAGGTAAGAAGATTTTTTTTGTAAGTGTTTATACATATGCATACTGCCGCCACTATGTATACCCTCACATTTTGTAGACATACATGCCTGAGGACTGATGTAATTGTGGAACTATCCAAAAAATGAATGTAGAACTGAAATTGAATACTTTTATTACGATACTGCAACAAATATCTCAGACCAATAATAACATCAACGATGACTTAAGAGAGTACTAGAATACCAAAGGAAATAAGAGCACTTACGAGTTCTACATATTATAGTAAATAAATTACTGCTTTTGGACAACAACTGGACTATCAAGAATTAAGCAATATTGCACTAGACTATAGAATGATCAAATTGCGGAGTCTGACTAAGGAGATCCATTGAACAGTCTCTTCCAGAACCCCTCCTTGAATGTCTTGAGATCAATGACGCTTTCCTTCTTTGGAGATGATGTTTTTCGGAACCTCTCTTTTAGTGTCGTGAGTTCGATGATAGTTTCCTTCTTTGGAGATGATGTTGGCTTAATAACACTCTTCCTCGGCATAATATTTTCCTCCCTCAGCAAAGCCACAGCAAAACTGAGCTGCCTGATGACCTCTCTTTTCTCTTCATCTTTCTACAAGAGAAGCTCCTGCTGAACTTTATTCTCTTCTTCCAGCCTCTTAATTTCTTCCCTCAGCTTCACTACTTCATCATTTTTGATGCGAAAGCCGCTTGATACTTCCATTGTTTCCTTCTCTGATTTGGGGATTTGTATTTCTTCTTCTTCATCATCCTGATAACTCAGACTCAGGGTGGTCAAAGGTTTCTGAATAGGTGTCATTTGATATTTCAGTGGAGCTCATCAGTT
>JBCEWC010013235.1:0-15222 GCA_038996855.1 Solanum aculeatissimum
ATTTCCCTTTGTGACCCACGTAATATCTCAGGTAAAACTCTTCCGGCTCTCCCATCTCCCCCATTGTTGCTCTCAACTACAAAACTCAAACCCTGCTTTCTCCAAATTATTATGGTAGGATTAGACCCAACAAGTTAATGGGCTCATTTTGAAAGTTATCTTTTTTCACTTAGAGCCTGTTTGGAAGGGCCGGTAATTAGATTTGGTGTAGTTGGATGCGTAAATGGGTGGATTTGAAATGCCTACCAAATGTTTTTTTTTTTCATTTTAAGTTGAATTAAAAATATTTTTACTCCTCTATATTTTAAATATCTTTTAAAAAAAAAATTTATACTCAATTTTTCTATTTTTTTCTTTTTTTATTTTTCTTTTATTTATTATTTTTCTCTTTTGTTTCTTTGTATTTTTTTTCTTATTCTTTTTATTTTGAACTTCTATTTTTTCTCTCTTTCTTTATTTTTTATTTGTTTTTTATTTTTTTCTTTTTCTTTTTTCTTAACTTGTAGTTTTTTCTCTTTTTAAAAAAAATTATTTTTTCGCTTCTTTTTTTCCTTTATTTTTTCTTTTTGTCTATTTCTATTTTTTTAAATCTTGTTCATGAGGCGTAACTTGTGAAATTTTTAGTCTATGTCTTGCCTTTAAGACAAAAATTATAGAACATCTCATAAATCAATACGTAATATGATAATGTCAAATCTTGTCCAAGAGGTTTGACTTGTTGTTTTGAAGTCTTTAGACTAACAAGTCTAATCTCTAAGGCAATAGTTATGGAGTACCTCATAAATCAAAACAAAATGTGACATGTCAAGTCTTGCCCATGGGATTAACTTATTGTTTTGAAGTCCATGGACTAAGAGACAAAAGTTATATATATGATAAATCAAAACATAATGTAAAAGTTCTATATATGATAACTCAAAACATAATGTAGTTGTCAACTCTTGCCTATGGGCTTAAATTGTTAAGTTTTTTGTCTAAGTTTTGCCTCTAAGGCAAAAGTTACAGAACATATAATAAATCAAGACATAATGCAATAGTGTTAAACCTTGTCCTTGGGTCTTAACTTGTTGTTTGGAAGTCCTTGGGCCAAGAGGTTCATATGGAGTATTTTATGATGGTTCATCCTTATGCATTATTTTGAAGTGAAATACCATGTGAAAGTTATGATTTGTATGGGGGTTAGATAAGCCTTAATCAGGTTTTACTATGTTTTGGTGGGTTCTTTCAAAAATGACCAAGTGAGTCTATTTTTCACCTTTTATGGTACTTACTCATGATTTACATGGTTTTAAGTTATGTATATGCACCCACCATGATTTGATTAAAGTTGTATATCAAGCTTCTAAGATGTTGAGGGCCTTATGGCAAGATTATGCAAACTATGAATGATATGAGTTATGAAACAACTAGTATGCATGATATGAGATATGAAAGATTGTGAAAGTTATGAAGCCCTACTTCGATACGATGAAGCTTTGGTTTTGATGAGCTACTCTATGAAAGAAATATTATGATATTATGATGCTTTGCATATTATGTCAATACGTATGATTTTGAATATTCTTTGGGATTGAGACCTAACCCCGAGCGGACCTTGGTGGATAACCATTGTCCCATAACTATGTTGTCACCATAGGTTTGTGAATTAACTAATGGATCCATATAGCTTAAGTTGCATGAATGAACAAAAAAGGTGGTGTTCCCGTATAATACATGTTAAATTGAATTTCTAAAAGGGTAGTGTTCCCATAAGGGTCTTATCATGTGTAAACCAAAAAAGTGATGTTCTCGTAAGGTGATTATGAGGCATTAATAAAAAAGGGTGGTGTTCCCGTAAGGTGAATATTTGGTTTACCCCTGCAAGGTAGACCACTCCATGTCTGGCTTGGAGTGAATATTAGAATTTTAAGTTATAGCTCGCTGGTCTTATATGTCAGTTATGGTCCCTTCCTATCTATGTATGATATGATATATGACTTGATGACTCTTATGCATATTTTGACTAAAGCATTGAGCACTCATGATATATTGACTTATGTTTGTTTATTATGATATGCATATTGTTCAATTGTGGCTTATGTTCCTTGTTGCATTGCACCTCGCATACTTGGTACATTCAACCGTACTAATGCATACCTTTTGCCTACATGATCTAACCATGTAGGAACCAGAGTCCACATCCATCATCCTCCTCCTCCACCGTGGCTAATCGGCCTGGTGAAGACTTGCTATTGGTGAGTCCCCCATATTCGGGGACAACATTCATTTATTTTCATGCTTTCATTTAAATTATTCTATTTTTGGATACTATCTTTTGAGGGTGAGCCCGAGAGATGTCTTGACCCCGTTCCATTCTTATTTAGAGGTATTGTTAGATACATGAGTTGTATGTTATGAACCTGATTCGTATTATGTCCATGTACTATTGGAGATTTTCCTTAGTCCTTTATTCCCTCTTATGTGTTGAATGCTTGTTGTATGGATGAGATGGAAGTCCCAAGTCCCTAAATTCCCTGATAGCGTGAGTCATACTTACCCATCCCTTAGACTTATATTCTATGTGATACATGCTAATCCTCTTCCTTATAACATCCCCATAGCGTGAGTCCAAAGTCTCGATTCCCTTAGAAATTGCTTGTTACGTGCTTGTTTCCAATTTATGCTTCTGCGAAATCAAGGATGTGCCATGTATGCTTAAGAGCCTTGTTTGGGGTCCCTTCGGGTTCTCCATTCACCGTGTCACATCTAGGCCCTAGGCGTGGGTGTGAACTAGCGTTAGTTTCACCTTTCGAAACCACTGGAATAGTCAAAATTTCTATTAGAGCTTTTGATTTTCAAATGTTGATCAAAGTCAAACTATGATTCAAATTCAATTGAAAATGCAACTTTGGGTCCAAAAACTTTGTTCTTACTCCAAATTCAGTCCCGTTAGTTCTTCTAAACCAGATTTTACATTTCAGAGATGTTGGTATTGATAGAATTACATTTTAACACCCGAAACTCAAGATGACCACAAAACTCAAAATTTTAAACTTTAAGCCTTTGAAAATTATTTCTGTAGCAAAAATTCTAACTTTTTATAATGTTTTCAAAATTTGACTTTGAGACTTAACCAAGAATAACCCAAGACAACTTTTGAGAAGGGCAAAATGGTAATTTTATTAAAAATGTCAAAAATGACCTTCGAGGTCATTACATCATCCATTACTAAAAACAATGTTTGTCCTTGAATATGAGATAAGGAACATACTTGAAGGCCAAAAAATCTGAGGGTATTGGGCATACATATCTGCCTCTATCTCCCATGGGCTTATAGTGCTATTGGACCTTCACTAAAACTATATTAGTCCTCAACTTTCTCACCTGCCTGTCCAAAATGGCCACCAACTGCTCCTCATAAGTCAAATCTAGGTTCAACTCAACTAATTAATGGAGATCACATGAGACTCATCTGAAATGTAATGCCACAACATTGAGACATGAAACGTAGGATGGATTGAAGATAGGCTGGGTGGCAAGGCAAGTCTGTAGGCTACCTCTCATACTCTCTCTAGAATCTCAAAAGGACCAATATACCTCGGGCTGACCTTGCTCTTCTTCTCGAACCTTATAATACCTTTCAAGGGTGAAACCTTTAACCATACCCTACCACCAACCATGAATACCAAAGGTTGAACCCACCTATCAACATCTCTCTTTTGGATACTCTGGACCATCACCAACCTACTCTAAATTAACCACACCTGCTCTAGATCCTCTCTCAACATATTCATACCCATGCTCTCCACCGCTACTGAGTCAAACCACCCGATAGGTGATCTACATCTCCAGTCATTCAAAGCCTCAAAGGGAGCCATCTAAATGCTAGAATGGTAACTTTTTTGTAAGTAAACTCAGCCAAAGCTAAGTGTTGATCCCATCTGGAACCAAAATCAATGACACATGCCCGAAGCATATGTTCCAACATCTGAATGGTCCTTTTAGATTATCCATCGGTCTAAGGGTGAAAAGTTGTACTCATATCCAAACCGATACACAAACCATGCTGGAAGGCTCTCTAGAAGTGGGATGTAAACAATGAACCACAATTTGAAACAATGGAAATAGGAACTCCATGAAGCCTCATAATCTGGCTATTATAGAGCTGTGGTAACCTCTCAACTGTATACTTCACCTTGACCAGGATGAAATGGGTGGACTTAGTCAATCATTCCACCACCACCTATATAGAATCAAAGTCATCAAGTGTAGAAGGTAAACCTACCACGAAATCCATGGTAATGCGTTCCCACTTCTCCTTGAGAATGGGCATCCTCTGTAACTTACCACCCGGCCTCAGATGCTCACATTTGACCTACAGACATGTCAAACATCTAGCCAAAAATTCTAATATATCCTTCTTCATGCCACACCACCAGTAGTGTTAGCTCAAGTTATGATACATCTTTGTTGCTCCTGGATGAATGGAATACTAGTGCAATGAGCCTCCTTAAGTATCAATTTGATCAAATCACCCACCTTGGGCACATAAATGTGACTCCCAATCCTCAAAACACCATCAGAATCAAGTACCACTTCCCTAGCTTCACCTCTAGCCATTTTGTCTCAAATGATACACAACTTCTCATCTTTAAACTACCTCTCATGAATTTGATTTACTAAAGATGAGCGGACCTTTGTGAAAGCAAACACTCCACCTATATACAAAAGTTGTAATCTCTCCAACCAATTGCCCAATCTCTTAACATCTCTAGCCAAAGGCTGCTTCTCAACTCGAATAGCCGCAAAAATTCCAATGTTGGAAACCTTCCTACTCAAAGCATCAACCACTACATTGACTTTCCCTAGGTGATAGAGAATAGTTAAATCATAATCTTTCAGGAGCTCAATCTATCTCCTTTGCCTCAAATTCAGATCCCACTGGTTGAAAATATATTGTAAGTTGCGATAGTTAGTAAACATCTCACAATGGACTCTATATAAATAGTGATGCCACAACTTTAACATAAAAACTACTGCAACCAACTCCATATCATGAGTGGGATAATTCTTCTCATGGGCCTTCAACTTCCTCGAAGCATAGACAATCACCTTCCCTTTCTACATCAACATTTCACCTAACCCCACTTCTAAAACATCATAATAAACCATGAAATCAACATCCTCCTCTAGAAAGATCAAGATAGGAATAGTAGTCAACGTACAATAACTTGAGCTTTTGGAAGCTCTCTTCACACTCATTGGACTAATGAAATATAATATTTTTCTGAGTGAGCCTAGTTAGTGAAGCTACAATATTGGAGAAACCCCGCACAAAATAACGATAATAACTGGCTAAAACTATAAAGTTGTGAATCTCTATAGCTGAGGTAGACCTAGTCCAAACCTGAACAACCTCAATCTTTGTTGGATTAACTCGGATGCCCTCCTTGGACACCACATTCCCCAAGAATGCCACAAAACTCAACCAAAACTCATACTTGGAGAACTTAGCATAAAACTTCTCTTCCCTAAGCCTCTAGAGCATAATCCTCAGATGTTTCACATAATCCTCCTCGGTCACAGAAAAAACCAAGATATCATCAATGAATACTATCATAAATGATTCCAAATACAGCCGAAATACCCCATTTATCAACTCCATAAATATTGTAGGGGCGTTAGTCAAACCAAAAGATATGACAAGAAACTCATAATGATCATACCTAGTCCAAAAGGTTATCTTAGGAATATTTGAAGGCCGAGTATAGATGATGATACCCAGATCTCAAATTAATCTTAGAGAACAACACTACTCCCTGAAGCTAATCAAATAAATCATCAATACGAGAAAGTGGACACTTGTTCTTAATTGTCACCTTGTTCAGTTGTTGATAATCAATACACATCTTCATGGATCTATCATTTTTCTTCACAAATAAAACTGGGGGCACCCCAAGATGAAATACTAGGGCGGATAAAGCCTTTGCTTAATAAATCTTGGAGTTGCTCTTTTAGCTCCTTTAAGTTAGCTAGATCCATACGATATAGAGTGATATAAATGGCTTAATGCCTAACTCAAGGTCTATAGCAAAGTCAATATCCCTGTTAGGAGGGACTCCCGATAGGTTGGTAGGAAAATACATCTGGAAACTCACAACCATATTAATAGAATCCATGGATGGTTACTCAGTAATAATATCACGAATAAATGCCAAATAAGCCAACACCCTTTATCAATAAACTTTTGGGCTCAAATATATCAAAATAACCTTACTAGGATAAGAACCCCTCAAACCTGTCTACTCTATCTTTGGTCCACCTGGCATAGCTAAGGTCACAATCTTGGCATAACAATCAAGAATAACATGATATGGGGATAACCAATCCATACATAAAAAACATCAAAATTTATCATATCTAAGATAATCATGTCCACCTAAGTTTCATAGCCTGCCAAAGTCATAAGACAGGATCCGTATACCTAATCCACTACTAAAGGCTCATCTACTGGGGTCTAAACATAAATAGGCATAGACATACTATCACATAGCTAATCAAACCTTGACAAGAAATATGCAAAAATATATGAATAAGTGGGTTTAGGATCAAATAACACAACTTCAGGGCGATGGAAAACCAAAATAATACCTATGATAACAACATCAGAGGCCTCAACCTCGGGTCAACTTACGAAGGAATTATACTAACCTCCCCGTTCTTCAGTGCTCAAAGCTTCCCCTCTACCACTAAAATGTGTAGAGGCATCATTGCTCCTCTACCCGTAGTGCCTGCCTCTGTCGGCATAACCTCTACCTTGGCCCCTAGTCTGTGGAGATGTACCTCAAGTTGATGGTGCCAGAACTTTGACCAGTACTATGGTGTAAAGTAGTAAAGCCCAATGTGAATTTGCATAGGACACTATCAAATCAGATAGTCTGGGGACCCATACCTAAAACATGATCTAGGGGTGGACGACTGTTGTGAAGAAATATGAGGAATGCTATAGCCACCCTAGCCCGAAGGCCTTACTGTGAGCTGGAGAAGCTATGGCCAAAATTGTAAGAATCATGAGGACCTCGACCTCCCTCAGATGCTGATAGTGCTGCATGAACCCCACAATGCTAGAATGATCTACCTCCCTTTGTCATACCTCTACCTCTAGATGAGGTACCCAAAAACTGTCTATATGTACGGACCCTTTTGGGGTCCTCAAACTTCTCGCTCTCCATGAGCTCCACCTCCTTGGAGACACTAATCACTGATTGAAAGAATGATCTATCTCTAGACACCTAAAACATTGATTGTCTGATAGAATAGGTCATCCCCCTCACAAACTAGCGATTTTTCTCTGCCTCAGTAGGAAGGATAGCTGTAGCATGCCGAGCTACTGGCAGAAATGGATCTATCATAGAAAGCACTAGAGAATGTCTCTCAAGTCATTAGAGGATACCTAATTGGAATAGACCTCGAATAAGTCCTCCACCACTCCCTAGCTAGTCAACAGAGCTGGAGAGTAACATATCAAACACCGTGAGTCTCTACTAATCCAATAACCTTAAGCGACTCCCTACAAGTAGTCAAGAAATCATGTGCATCCTCATTCTTCCCACCCTAAAATTGATGTGGGTCTATCTTTCTAAATCTCTTATATCTACGTTGCTCATCATCAATCATGGTAGCTGCTGGAGGAACCTCAACAATATGTGTTGCTGGTGGCTACTCCATTTGTACCTGGGGCTCAAGGTCTACTGTTGATCTAGAAGCTGGACCTTCACCCATGTCTGAGAAGTACCTGGTGTATTAGTTGGGCTACTTGCCTGTCCCATAGTCTCAAGCACGCTCAAAATGATAAAAACTATATCCTGTAGTAGTGGTGCTGCAGAATACTCGGGAGGAACCTACTCCTCTCTAAACTCTATAGCTTGTTTAATGAAGATACCCCACTCGTAATCTCTAGCCAGTACTGCTCTCGACCTCAACCTCAACCTCGACCTCGACCTATACCCTTAGCTGGGGTCTTGGTAGTAATCTCGGGGGCTACCTATCCTCGTCCGATAGTTGTTGTAGCTTTAGTCCTTTTCATTTGACAAAAGGACACACGACCACTCAAAACTTAAACAAGAACCACACACAAATTTATTATAAAGAAGTAAAAGAAAATTTCTTAACAATTTTCATAGCCTATTAAGGATAAATAACAAACGTCTCCTCACTGATTCTTGAGAATTTACTAGACTATCTTGTACACATGTGAGACCTATGAAACTGGCGCTCTGATACAAAATTGTCACAACCCAAAATCTGGGTGTGATGACACTCACCTAACCCTCTAAGGGGAGTCGGACCAAAGTTAAACATCCCAATACAATAACAAAAGTGGAAGATAAAATAGTCTATAGTAATAGATAAGCATAAGGAATCCAAACTACAACCATCCCAAAACTGGTGTCACAGGTACAAGTCTCTAAATAATAATAACCAAAAGATAATATAAGTCTCAATGTCTAGTCTTCAAATAGAATATAACATGATAAGGGAATTTCCAAGGGTCTGTTGAAGAGATAAGCAACTACCTCTCAAGAGATCAGAAGCTCAATCTTATCCCCGGGAAGTCTAACAAGAGGGATTGGGCTCACAATTGATAAAGATGTATCAAGGGGTGAGCACCAAACAACACGATACTTAGCAAATGGAAACTTAACCTAAAGTAAAGCAATGAAGAACATAAGTACTCCTATCCACCCAACCACATATCGCTGAACTACACACCTACACTCAGAAAAAGTCCTGGCATAACACAAGTATATATATGTACAAACATTACGTAATAATACCCAGAGTATTAAACTAATTCCCAGAGTAAAATATTATAATAGTCTATCGATAACATAAGTAACTTCAATTTCATAACACAATATCCACATAGTCCAATTTTCACAATGCACAAGGTTTAAAACATTAACCACAACCCATATGGTACATATAATAACTTTAGGTAAAGAATAATGTGAAATGGAGTTAATGCTATGAAATATAAGCAATGCGATGCAATGTTAAGTAATCGTGATGCACGTTTGTCCTACAATACACATCCGCTGATAACCTTAGACCAAAACCCATGGAGGCCTCAGAAATAACCTCGACCATAGCTTACTCGATCGGTAAAAATCTCGACCATATCGTCCGTTGGAATATTACCTCGACATGCCGACAGAAACCTCGGCTAATCACCAACCGGTAGAGACCTCGACCACAAATCTACATGTTACCTAGCTCATCTCTCAGCCATAGCCATCATAAGTATCAATGCACAAGTAACAAGAAAATACAATATATGCAATCTCAATATTAGCACAATATCAATATTGGTGCAGTCTCAATATCAACACAAGTCTCAAATTATCATAATCTCAATATCAATAAAACTTTAGCCTGAACTATTTCCCTTCGACTTTTGATCATCAATGTAACATTAAGCAATGTATGTCAACATAGGACAATAACCATCTCATAAGTATAAGGATAAACAAGATGTCCATATAGATCATATGTTCAACAATCAATACTAGATAATTCCACAAGTTCCCAAGTATTCACCATTCCATTATTTCACAAGTCAAGGATTCATAACATTTACAATTTTCCAATTTGAAATCCCATGATCAAATCCTACAATAATATCGGTATAACTCATTTCATGCCACAAATAACCCCAAACACATTCATATAGGATAATACAAGATTTAATCATACTTAACAAAAAGTTAGAAGTCCACTTGCCTTAATAAAAGTCTCAATCAATTCAAATCCATGCCTTTTCCCCTTCCATGGTAATCCAAATCATCATAATCTAGTCAACTATAGCATCACAATCACATTACAAAACTTATGACACTAAAATTAAGCAATTCGAGTTAAAAAGGCAAAATGGTTCAAATACTCATATCGAAAAAGGTTCTCTAAATCTAGAAATTTTTACATAAAAATATTGCCCAAGTAATAAGGAATCTAATGGCAAAAATCATTTTGAAAAAGAAATTAAAATGAACTCTCAATCACCATTTTTGTATAAAAAATTAATGTCCAAGAAAATCCCAATTTCTTCAATTAAAATCCCCAATTTTCATGTTAAAATCACAATTTAATCAATGGGAACTAAAAACATAGGTTAGAAATACGTTACCCAATAGTCTTGTTTTGAAAGTCTTTGAAATCTCCAAAAATCCGATCTTAGAGTATTAAAAATTGTGAAACCTGACATTTAAATGAATCACAATGTTTCAGATATTTTTGTGCTCCGTGAATGTGGAGAATTACCCTCGAATGCGAAGGCCAACTTAACCCTAACACTCCGCAAACACAGAGGGTCTTCCTTGAATGTGAAGGATAAACAACATATGCTCCGTGAATGCAAAGATCAACTCCATGAACGCGGAGGTCAAGAGTGATAACCCTCAGCAAACGCGGAGGACAGCCCTGCAAATGCGGAGTACTAAGGTGACTATACCAGATATAAATAATGCACACAATACATAAATCATCGATGGACCCTCAAAATTCATTCGAAACCCAGTGAACACAAACCAGAGATGCAAACCTACTAGAAATGATATTCTAGACTCAATGGTATCATCGAAATATGAGTTTGAGGCCTCCTTGACCGGGACCCAATAAAACTCAAAGAAACTAGTTAAAGCTCAAATACCCAAACTACCCTAAAAAACTCTAAAAATTACAATGAGACCATTTCTAGCGTTAGTTTCACCATCTGAAACCTCTAGAACTGTCAAAATTTCAATTAGAGCTTCCGATCTTCAAATGTTGATCAAAGTCAAATTATAATCTGAATTCAATAGAAAATGCAACTTTGAGTCTAAAATCTTGATTTTAACTCCAAATTAAGTTCCATCTGTTCTGCTAAACCAAATTCTGCATCCCAAAGCTAATGGAATTAACAGAATTGCATTTTTACATCCAAAACTCAAGATGACTACTAAACTCAAAATTTTAAACTTTAAGCCTTTAAAACTCTTTCTTTAGCAAAATCCCAATTTTTTACAAGGTTTTCAAAATTTAACTTTTAGAGTCACCCAAAAATGACTCAAGGAAATTTTGAGAAAGAAAAAATAGTAATTTTTTTGAGAATGCCAAAAATGTCCTTTGAGGTCATTACACAGTAAGAGGGGTATAAACTTACTTAAGTTGAGAGTAGGGTTGTGGAGAATTTGAAGTCTATAGAGCTAGTGATGAGTCTTAAGAGGTGACAAATTAATATAGTGTGTATTCAAGAGACCATATGTAGGTATCAAAGCTCGGGACATGGGCGGGATTAAATTATAGCACTTAGGAGGCTCTAGGGATAGAAATAGAGTAGGTATCCTAGTAGATAGGGACTTTAGGGAGTACATGATTGAGGTTAGGAGGATAAATGATAGGATGATGTCGGTTAAACTTATTATCGGTAGATATTTTGTGAATGTTGTTAGTGCCTATACGCCTCATGTGGTTTGGATGAGGAAGTCAAAATGTTCTTTTGGAGGATTTAGATGAGGTTGTGAGAGGTATACCAAACACCAAAAAAATCCTCATTGGGAGAGACTTTAATAGGCATGTGTGCAACTTCTAGTTGTCACGATCCAGGCTAGGCCCTGGGTATAACACGAATGAATAAGTACCTCAGAAGACCCTTAAAGAAGCCTCTTAGTACTCATTCAAGCATTCATAGGTAATTAACAAATAAACATAAGTAGAAACATAGGATAGGGGCTAAGGGATTATAACATAAATTAGAGGAAAAAATGTTAAGCCATAGGTCTTTTACATTTTTGTCCAATAGTACCTCTATAGACTAGACTAGACAGGGGCTAAGACATGCCCAAAGCTCACCCTAAAAGAAAATACAAAGTTATACTCTCAAAGTCTAAGACATAAACATAGCTAGAAAGGAAATAGGTGCGTGCCCAAAGAATTGAGGACTCACCAATGGGTCTTCAGTAGCAATTCGAAATCAACCGTGAGGGTGAGGAGGGGGAAGGTCACCTATTCCTACATCGTGAGATAATGTAGGCATAGAGTATGCATTAGTACGTAAAATGTACTAAGTATGCAGGTACGTAATGCAGTGATAATAAATTCATAAGTATAAGTAATTAGGCAAAGTACATATCATAATGAGAATTAGAAACATAAGTAGAGATGAATTCACAATGACTTAAACCACTAGTAGAACAATGTAAGCATCATAAAAGAGATATACATATATGGGAAAGAAGCATAACCAACAACAAGATCATGCGAGTTATAACATGATCCAACATAACCCCTATATTGGAAGGGGAGACTATTTTCTAGGTGAACTCATCAAAATTCATTAATTAATATTAGGGCTATATGTAGATCTACTAGCCTAGCCTAAAGAGGCAACCTATGGTGGAAACATAGTTATGAGACTAGGATCTTCTACTAAGGACCCCTTAGGTCGAGTCTCCATGCAAAGTCTTATTCGGTGCTAAGTCAAGTCCTATGAATAGTAATACATTAAAGTAATCATTCGTAGGCTTTAAGTTCAATAATATTAATGAAATCCATAGAGTATCTCATGAACCTTAAGGATTCAAAATGTGATAATTGTCTTTATCACATGAAGAATCCATCATTTAAGTGAGAAAACCTTTCACCAATCATTCATTTAGTAAAAAGGCCTTCCATAATCAAATTTATAACTTTCATAAACTTTTGGTTGAAACCCTTTTCATTCAAATCATGTTTCATTGAAACATAAAGTAAAACTAGGTGGGTTCAATGTATTTGGACTTCAAAACATACAATGCATGGAGATCATGCATAAACATTATGAAATTCAACAATTAGAATGATTCATAAAGCAACCCACCACAAACTTTTAAATCCTATGTAGTTTGTCATAAGAACACCTTGTTAATCATCAACTCTTATATGAAATATAAATTCATATATCATATGGCAGTAGATAAAACATGATACATGCATTTAAAACCAACCCATAACTATACATGAAATTACATAGGGAAAATTAGAGGATTTAGTTGGAAAACATTTGGGGTTCATGGTTGGAATGTACCCATGAATGAACCCCACATACCTGGGATGAAATCTATGAAAGAAATCCAGATATTAGAGGAGAAAGCTTGAAACCCTAGTTTGTCTTCCATGGAACCCTTGAAAGAAATTTAGGAGTTTGAGATTTAGAATTTAGGAGAATGATTTGGAATGAAGGTTATTGGGGTAGTATTAGATTATATTGGTAGTTCTAGGAGTCAAAATGATGTAGTTTAAGACTTAGAGTATGGAAAAAAATTGGAAATACCCTTCACTAAAACTGTCGGGGGAAACCACGAGCATGATTGTCATGACCCAAAAATGGGTATGATGAAAAACATCTGAAAAATGGAGCTTGAAATATTAAAAATGGTGAAAAATATCAAAACCCATTAATTAAAAATAACATACTGTTCAGGCATTTTTAATGCTCCGCGAACGTGAATCAACATCTGCAAACGCGGAGGACAAACCTACCTATCTGTGAATGCGGTGAAACAAACACTCATAGTTTGCGAATGCATAGACCACCTCCGCGAGTGCGGAGGTTAGTAACCTCCATACTTCGTGAATGCGGAGGGCATCCCACGAATGTAGAGTATTAAGGTAGCTGCACCGGATATCAGTAAAACACAAAAAATTTCATACTCAAAATGGATCCTCAAAATTCATTCAAAACACGATACACACAATCCAAATATGTAATCCTACCAAAAATGACATTCCGGACTCAATGAAACCGTTAAAATTCAAATTCGATACCATTTTTTCCTAGAACCCGATAAAACTCAAAGAAACTAGTTAAGGACTCAAACACCAAAATTGCCCTCGAAAACTCTAAAAACTACAATGAGACTATTTCTAGCGTTAGTTTCACCACCCGAAACCACTGGAACTATCAGAATTTCAATTAGAGCTTCCGAATTTAAATGTTGATCAACGTCAAACTATGATCCAAAATCAACTAAAAATGTAACTTTGGGTCTAAAATATCTGTTTTAACTCCAAATTCAGTTCCACAAGTTCTTCTATACCAGATTCTACATTCCAGAGTTGATGGAATTGACAAAATTGAATTTTCACACTCAAAACTCAAGATGACCCCAAAACTCAAAATTTTCAACTTTAAGCCTTCAAAAACTCTTTCTTTAGCAAAACTCTAACTTTTCACAATGTTTTCAAAATACGACTCTTAGACTTAACCAAAAATGACTCAAGACAACTTTTGAAAAGGAAAAAATGGTAATTTTGTTGAGAATACCTAAAATAACATTCGAGATTATTACATCATCCACTACTAAAAATAATGTTCATCTTTGAACATGAGATAAGGAACATACTTGAAGCATAAAAAATTTAGGGGCATCAGGCACGTATATCTATTTCTATTTCCCAAGTAGCCTCACTCTCTGGCCTGTGGCTCTACTGGACCGTTACTAAAGCTATATCCTTGGTCCTCAACTTTCTCACCTGCTTATTCAAAATGGACACCGACTGCTCCTCATAAGTCAAATTTTAGCTCAATTCAACTGAATTCATGGAAATCACACGAAACTCATTCGAAATATAACATCATAACATAAAGACATGGAACATAGGATGGACTGAAGACAAGTTGGGTGGCAAAAAAAGTCTAAAAGCCACCTCTGCTGCTCTATACAGAATCTCAAAAGGACCAATAAACCTCAAACTGAGTTTTCCCTTCTTCCCAAATCTCATAACACCCTTAAAGGGTGAGACCTTCAACCATACCCTGCCAGTAATCATGAGTACCAAAGGTCGAACCCGCTTGTCAACTGTTACGGCCCAGATAGGGGGCCTAGATGTGACATGGCAAAACAGGATCCGAAGACCCTCGATCAATCCATCACAGTATCATTACACACGTCATCGGTTCAGAAATGCGGAAGCTAAACACATAGCACGTAAGTTCTAAAGAATTAGGGACTTGAGACTCAAGCTATGGGGGCAATAACGGGAATGGGACAAACATGCTTGCACATAGTCATTCACAATACCCAATCATGCAAGTCATAGCATAATAAGAGAGACATTATCATAAATCAAGCTAAATAGCATTGTATTACATAACCAAATATCCAACATACAAGACAACGTACAAGAGTATAGATTTGTCCAACAATGCCTCTACATAGATGAGCG
>JBCEWC010013236.1:0-15221 GCA_038996855.1 Solanum aculeatissimum
AAAATAAAATATTATTATTTATTTATTAAATTCAATATTGACTATAAAAGGTCGGTTTTTCTTGTATTTAATTTTTTCGCGAACAGTTTCGACCTCTAAAGGTCAGTATATTATTTTCCCGCATTTTTTCATTAAATACCGACTTCTTGAAGTCGATTTTCTGAAATTTTTGTTTTAATTTATTTTTTTAACAAATACCGACCTCCGGAAGTAAAAAATTACCGACTTCTATTGGAGGTCGGTATTCACTGTTTTTTTAGTAGTAAGTTTCTCTAACCGACAACCATCACTTATAAGCGGTGATGATACAACGAAGTGATGTCATTGCCACATACATTCAATACCTTGCCAGAGTTAAGGACATCTCATCAGTGGATCCACAATAATAACATCAAGTTCTCTTTTGGGACAATAAGGAAACATTCAATTTTATGGTTCAATCTTCTCCTACGCTGACAACGTAGTTATTGAGTTCGAGTTAGACTTAATCTTACTCAATTCGGTGCTCAATACTTCTCCCAAGACTCAACATGCTCATAAGACATTGACCCTTGGTTAACTCATTCATCTAGTCTCATTGGATATTCGTCAACTCAATTCATCACATCAATCATCAACTCTTTGGTTTCATTCTTTTAAAGTTCATCTCTCAACTCATAAGGACTTTATCATGTATCATTCTACTCATATCATTCAGGAAAATAAAAGTAGAGTTACAACATTTTGGGACTTCATAGTCTCATTAGGCTCAATTTTATACTCATGCATACACTATTAAGTAAAATAGATAAAGATAACAAGGATTCATGTTAGAGTTCATGTAGATAAGTAAAATCACCTAATTCATAAAAACAGTAGTTCATGTAAAATTGTATAGGAATACATTAGAATTTAAGGAAAACTTTCGAAAATCATCTATGGAACTTAATTCCTTCATAACTTCATCAATTAGGGTTATGGGGCACATGGAAGAACAAAAATCTATGTTTTAATTAGCCTTACATACTTGAAAGTTTGAATCTTGGAGTAGCTTGGAAGAATCCTCAAGTTCTCTCTTCAAACCCTAGCCTTTTTCTCTCTTGAAATCTTGTTCTACGTTTGGAGGATTTTTTTTAGCGTAAAAAGGATCAACTGATATGTTTAGGGCTTCATTTAGGTATAAAAGAATCGAGTCTAGGCTTTAAAAGGGTGGGAAAAGACCAAAATAATCCTTTAGAAAAAATTGTAAAAAGTCATCCACGAGACCCTTTATGGCCCGTGGAACGTTTCACGACTCGTAGATCACTTCCGTGAACTTTTGGACACGTTTTTAAGGTTACTAGAACCTTTCACAAGACCCATTCACGACCCATAAAAGGTTTTACGACCCGTAGATGAATTCGTGAAGTCTGGGGCTAAAATTTTGATTTTCTGGACCTTTCCACGAAACCTCACTTTACGGGTCGTACTTCAATCCATGACCCGTATGTGGTTTCGTGGAATTCCCTACTATGACAATGTTCAGTAAAACAACCATAACTTTTGACTCCAAACTTCAAATGAGGTGAAACCAGTTGCGTTGGAAAGATAATTCACATAGCTTTCATTTGGTAGGTCATGGGTCATCTAATTCTTTGTGTGCTAAGATTTATGATCATTTAAAGTCGACCCTTGCATAATCTACCCCTATAAACTCAATTTATATGAGGGTTTTGAACTTGTCTAAGTGTTAGAAGCCTCTTGTGACCCTAATACATACTCCACATGTAAGAATGAGTCTTGAAATATGGGTACATGTAAGAATAGAGTTATAGGGTGTCACAATTTGTAGTGAATATCGATTATGTAGATTCCTTTAAGAATTAGGAATCCTACTTGGAGACCAAGTCAGTATTTATAAGGGGTTTCTTCATTGTAAGATACATCTGAATATTCTTCAAAAGAAATAAGAAGTCTTCTCTCTTCTCCCCTATTTTCTTCTTCTTTTTACTTTATACTTCCATAACAAAAAGAGAAAAAATAGAAAAATTGAGAAACAATTGAGCATAGAGAGTTTTTTGTTAAAAAAAATTAAGGTGTAGAGGGACAAAAATGTCTTTGATTCAACTTAAAGTGAAAAAATGAGCATTTTTGTAAGACTTCTTATGGAGGACAAAAAATCAAGACCACTACATTTGGTGTGCATTCTGTAATTTTCTCTAATAAAGTGGGTCATCTTTTTAACCCAAATAAATGAATCTGCACTTTTAATTAAATTCATATTTATTGAACTTAAATAATTATCTAATTATATTAATCCACGATATTTATTTGGACAACTATATTTTAAATTTAATATGATTTGAATCATTTTATAAAATTTATATTTAATAAATTTTATATGATTATAAATATATTTTTAATTGGATAAACAATCAATTTCCAAAATTAGATCTTCTCTTTTTAATTATTTTAATTTTAAAATAGACTTAGAACCGCATATTTTAGCATATTAATTAGTATGAGAATACACAAAAACAACTTATATATATTCACTCTTGTGAATCTCCAATGGCACACATGATTTGAGATTAAATGTCCATTAAAAGTACCAGATACTCTCGTCCACTTTTACTAGCATGTCTTATTTATAATCATATTTAATTGCACTAATTACTATAATTATTTATCTCAATCTTTTGTTGGACTTTCTTTCATGTATGTAAGTATTTGAATTTGGAATATCAATCTTTAATGCATGGGAGGTGCTTGTTCATATCATACGAAACAAAGAATATGTAGAAAAAAAATTTGGGTATTGATCTGCACCATTTTAATCTATTAAAATATTTTATAAAAAATTATTTAACGTCTCATTTAAATTTATTGAATGCGCAACTTCATAAAGAGTTTGTCATGTTATTTTTAATCCATAAGGGGATAATCTAAGATGTTAAAATTAATTTGCTGGTGATAATTTCTCAGCGCCTCGCTTTGGGTTGTGCACACACGAAATGCAAAGTTTTAGGGCATGTTTTGTAATATGTAAAACATTTAGCTGCTCTTAATGGAAGTCCCTTCTTGCAAGTTGCAAATATCTTGGAAAATGAAGCCGAGACTCCCTGCTTCACTTTCTGCTCTAATGGCAGGTAAATATTGCGCAAACCCTAACTTTTTTCATGTGACTCCTTCCAAATCAAGTGTTCATTTTCCTCCCCCGCAGGTGAATGTATCGGAATATGCAAAGCCATTTCCGGCTTCTTACCGGAATCTCAAACATTCAACGGCTTCGGTCGAAGCTGCACCAGGTAAAATACACTTTAAAACTTGCGATTCAACGGAGGTTCTATAAGGAAAGATGAATTTGGAGCAGCGGTAAAAATCAAAATCAGAAAAAATTCTGCTTCAGTGTGCCAATAGTAGAAAGCTAACACAGTGTCTGTATCCGGTTTGCAATTACATTTTGCTTGTTTGTGCGAATATAGATTTTCTTAATGTAAAATCATCAAAACTGTTTATTTTTCCTATCGGGATTCGTATTCATTATGGATTGTCGTCTTTACTAACAGAACGAGTAATTGTCGATAGAATTTAAGAGCCTGTTTGGATGGGCTTATAACTTAGGACTTAAAACCAAAAAACCATATGTTAGGACATTAGAAATTTTAAATCTCACGTAAAGAGGAAAAAACAGAGAGAGAAGAGATGAGATGAGAAGGTACAAAAAGTAACGTCAAGTTTTGCTGGATTCTGAATCAATTTAGCTAAAATCTTATAGGAGTAATTGGTAACTGGGACAGTTATGTAGTTTTACCTAAAAAATATAGAGGCTTTTACGACATTACTGAAAACACGCCAATGCAAATGCACCTAGGAATATGTATAGAGCAGGAAGTAGTGATGTATTTAAAAAATGCAAAATTTGATTACACCGAGAAACGACATTATAGATTAACCAAAATATATTGGAAGGACCATCAAGTAGATTCAATTGTCTTCCTGATACCATTCCCTATTTTTAATACAGTGGAGATTATTGAATGTGCTCATGAGTTAATAGAACAATTATGCTTCATTTTTCTAGAGGTAGGCAGTTGGGTTGTATTAGTCCACTTCTGGTTCTAACCACCCTTTTGGCCCTGCTATGCTGGGGAAATTTTGTGGATCCTTTTAGTGGGTAGATTGATGTCTAATCAAGATTCAGGTGAATAATACATAACTTACAGCTTAGGAAAGTTGTTCTCTAGAACCCTGCCGAAAAAACTGTCAATTTTTTGCAATGCACCATCAAAGGCACACACAACCCTTACCACACTCCATAAAGGGTGGTGTCGATTTCCTCTTATCTGTTTCTATCTCTGTATATGGTGCTTGGGAATAAGCATTCATGCAGTTCACGTGTTAGTCAGCAAGTGCATATAAAGTATCTATGAAAGCTTGTCTTGGACATGGTCTTCAGTTTTTATAATTATAAGAAGGAAAAGCCTTTCTGCTAGTATGTGTGTGAGAAGTTCTTAGTCTCTCCTTTTGACCTTTTCTCCATGTTCAGTATTTTTCTCTAATTCATCGGTCTTTCTCATTGCTCAATGAAAATGAATTCTAGTGTTGTTGGTTTAATTTAGCTTTTCTATTCTCTATCACGCGTCAACATTCCACAGTATATTTTCTAGAATGTATCTTTTGTACATCTATAAAATCGAAACTAACTCATATGGCTGGATAGCTTCTGCATATAAATAGCAAGCGTTGTTTTGATTTGTGTGTTTGTTCTAGTTCAAAATCATAGGCCAATCCACTATGAGTTCCAATCCAACGCATTTAGGTGTCGTTTGGTTTAAAAACAAGTTATATTGGGATTGTTAAATCCAAGGACTAGCAATGCAGACATAATTCTTTTTCGGGATTTTGGTTCATTGAATTAAGAATTGGTTATGCTGTGTGTAACATAATCCTGTGTTAAGGGTTTTGAAAAGAGTTTGAGGAGATCCACAAGGGTAGTTTGATATTTGATCCATGTATAACTTAATCATGGTTAGGGGTGTTCACGGTTTTGATAAAAACCTAATCTAAACCTTGTGATTTAAAATCTTTTTCTTAGCAGTTCTATAAGGAAAGATGAATTTGAAGCAGAATTAAAAAAATTGAAAAAAAACGAAAAAAATTTCTTCTTCAGTGTGCTAATAGTAGGAGTGTAGGACGACTAATACAGTATCTATGCATGTTTCAACATTTTTTTCTCATTATTTGTGCTAATGTAGATTTTTTTGTATGTAAACATCAAAACTGTTTTATTTTTTCTATCACGATTCATCTTTGTTATGGATTGTAGTTCATCGATTCGTTGTCTTTATAGAGAGGATGAGTTAGTTGTCTATAAATGTTTAAGAGCTTGTTTGGATGAGATTATTACTTACGACTTATAACCAAAATTCATAAGTTGGGAAAATAGAAATTTTAAAGCTCACTTATATAGAAAAAAAGAAGAGAGAGAAAAGATGAGATGAGAATCTTTCTCCTATAGAGAAGGTACAAAAAGCAATGTCAAGTTTTGCAGTATTCTGAGTGAATTTACCTAAAATCTTTAAAGGAGTAATTGATAACTGGGACAGTTATGTAGTTATACCTCAAACCGAAAAACCAAACCAAACCAAACTTGCTAAATAAACCGATTTTATTTAGGTTTGATTTGGTTTGGTTTTTCATTTTTAAAAACTGATAATATTTGATTTGATTTAGTTTTGTTCAGAAAAACTCGAAGAAATAATCAACCAAACCGACAAATTATATACATTTTTTTATAACTATATATAATACATTATTTTTTATAAATAATTTTAAATATCTTGTATATATTTTCATCAAAATTTATTTATAATTTGTTCATGAAAGATAAAAAGTCCAAGAGAAGAACATTTATCTTGTTGGTTTCATGTATATAGGTTGCTATGACAGTTCTTGGCGAGACTAGAAATGTCAATACTCTTTCTTATCTAGGCCAAAAGTGGTAAATTTTGGAGCTTCATTCACAATTAATTCAGTGATTGGAAGTTTTGTAATGTTAGTCAGTCTTAATTGTTTTTCTTTTTAAATAAATTGTTGTCTTTTTTTCCTTTTTGAATGAATCATTTCTTTTTTATTTTTGTGTATGATTAATAATGGAATAGCCAAACCAAATCAAACCAAAATTGATAACATCCAAACCGATAAATATATATTCTATTTGGTTTGATTTGGTTTTGTTTTTAATAATTTAGAAACCACTAAATTGGTTTGCATTTGATTTTGGTTTTGACCAATAACTGGCCCAAACCAACTCGTGAACACCTCCTAATCATGGTATAGAGCCTTTGGGTTACACATCAAACAAAGCTACCATTGTTGTTGGGCAAACAAAATTTTCTCATAAAACAGATCTAAACTGATTTGGTTTGGGATTGAGGCACAGTTGATATATGATTGATGAAATAACAGAGGACAAAATGTGAATTAGATCTAAGCAGCGTTTGGTTTTTAAATTGGAAAATTGATTTATGTAAATATTCACAGTTTTTGCCATGACAGTTCCTCAGCCAAACTCCTCGAAAGAAACCTTGCAGGAAAGAGGGGGAAAATCAGTTTCTGCAAAAACTGAAAAACTTCACCAGAGTTTTAAACTGAAGTGTTTTTTGTGAAAAATCTTTTCTAAATTTTTAAACCAAACCCCACCTTTATTTGTTTTATTAGATGCTCCGACATGTCAATTTAGGTGTTCCATATTATTTGGCACAATCTAGGTAAGAGCATGTAAACAAATGAGTCCAAAAGTGTAGTATATTAAGTTAAATTGAAAGAACTCAAAATTTGTTCTGTTCAAAAGTGGGTCTAGTTCTCTGCCACCTTTCTTTGAAAAAAAAGTGGCCCTAGTACCACCTTTTAAACAATAACACCAACATACCCAGTCTAGTCCCACAAGTGATGTGATGTGACACATGAGGCAAATGTGAATGAAATTATCATGGAAAAAGTATTAAGTTCTATTAATTTCTGTAGTAGGAATAAGTTAGCACAATTTTGGAACGACCTATAATAGAAATAGAATAATGGGAGAAAGTCCAAATTTGCTCCTAAACCTTGCGAAATGGTTTAGATTTGCCCTCCGTTAATAGTCAGGGTCATATATACCCTCGTTGTTGCAAATATGGACTTGATTTGCCCCTTACCTTTGTAAAAAGGTCCATGTGTGGGAAGCTTTCGTTGTTAGTCATCCATGTGTGGGAAGCCTTCGTTGTTAGTCATCCATGTGTGGGAAGCCTTCGTTGTTAGTCAATAAGGGCAAATTTAGCCCCTTTTTGTAACGGCAGGGTAGATTTGATTCCAACTATTAATGGAGGCCAAACTTAACCAATTTCACAAACTTCAAGGGCTAATTTGACCAATTTCCTTTGAGAAAAGGACCAGGTGCTGGAAAGCGTTTGCCATAGGTCAATAAGGGTAAGTTTAAGGCCAATTTTGGACTTTTACTTAAAATATTTTTCTAGTATGAAGGGAGTTGTAAATATTGGAATAACATATTTGCACTAAAATGGGTCCAAAAGTAGAGATTATACTTATTTGGAAAATTTTGAGGTTTCTTTAGTTCAAAAGTGGGTCGCGCAGAACCATTTTACAAATAGAATATTGAAAGAGCAATACACTCTGTCAAAATAAGTTGACAACTTTGGAACAACCTAAAATAGAAATAGATAGATTATTGGATATGAAGGAAGTAGTGATAAGTAAATCATCAGAGGTAACACCTTCCCCCAATAGGGTTCAGGTGAAGGCTAAGAAATAACCAGCACACGAACAAAACCAAGGGCAAGCTGCAGAAACTAAAAGGACTGAATGTGTCAATAGCATAGCAAAGACCTCCAGGCATATAACTTGTGAAAAAGAATAAACTACCTTCCTAAAGGCTCATTAGCTTTAAATAATTGTACTTAGATGAACAGTGAAAACTAGAATCTGGAGGTTTTAGGGTAGGATAGTTATAATCTAGTAAGATGATCAGGTTCATAAGAAATGCCACTTCGGGGTATCAATGTTGGGAGATAAAGAAATGAGAAAAAAGAAACTTGGTATTTTCTCTGTGCCTCTTTTCCCTGCTAGCTCAACCTGTGGATTTTCCTGATTGTTGATTTTATAGACTTTATTCTGACTATTCAAGATCAAACGTCATGCTTTCTTGTTAATTATTGTGCTACTCTTACACTTTAAAGTTAACTAGCTTCCAGTTCCAAAGATTTAAGAGCTCGAAGGGTTTACTATTTGAAGTCCATAATGATGATAATGACTTCTCAGACCTGGGTCCTCCAGTAGAAAGAGCTTTTGGGCAGCTGAAGTTAGTGACGGAGAAGCGAGATCCTTTTCTGGTATGCTTTTCTGATTTTATTAATAGCATAGGACTTCTAATCGTTGGGTACATGAACTGATTTGCTTGAAGATGTTACCAATACCTTTTGAGTCACAGAAGCTTGATAATGGTAGAAAAGTAGCATCTCTCAAGTCTCGCAGCGAAAGCAAGCAACAAGTAAAAGGAAAAATCTCGAACCGTGGTGCACTTGCGGGAAACTCCTTGCTGAGGGCCTGTGCACCCCCGGGATTAGTCGGGGCTCTAAGAGACTCGGACACCCAATGCAAATCAAAAAAAGGAAAAATCTCGACTCTTGATGAACCTCATCAAAGTGAGTTTGGTAAAGGTGATGATGCTTCTGGATCGACTTATACAACTGCAGATGCTGCTAGTATGGATGGTCGGCGGTCAATCTCAGTTCGGAATGTACCTTCTACCATCAACTGTTCTCAGCTTGTAGAAGCAGTTTCAGTCTTCGGAAAGTTATGTGCTGCTTCAGTCAGGCATCTGCCTGGTTTGCTTAGCTGTTGGGACATCCAGTTTGAGGTATGCTATTGATTTCTTGAAATTCTGCCTTCAGCCCCCTCAATGAGGAAAAGTTTGTTTATTAACTGTTGTTAACTGTTGGCAAGAGCTTAGAATCCTGCAACAGAGCAGTTAGAGCTGGTGCGCTAACTATTGGGAGTTCTCGTTTTCCAATCCTTCCCTCTCGGACTTCTATGGTGGTTACTATCAGGATTGAGGACATTTCCAAAGATGCTTCCTTCCACAAGATCCACTTAATCTGTAAACAGGTTGGCAGGATAGAAGGATTGGCATGGGTAAGCAAGGATAGCGTAGATGCCTTATTTGCAGTTGAGAATGACACAGAATCGGAGTTGATCCTCAAAAAGTAAGTGGTGATTCATCCTGGAAGAAAAGGTCTTATTGTTAGTTGTTTCGCTCTTGTAGGCTAGGGGTATGGTTCTTGTTCATTATTTTGCATCTCAAAAGTATAAAACTGCTCTTATGGCTTCATTTTGGAAGGAGTTAGAGAGGAAAAATCAATCTAAAAACGACTTCGCTTTATTACAGCATCACCAATTAATCATGTTCCTCATTGTTCCATGTAGTTTTTCACTGACCATTTGCATCCATACTCCATTTTTTTCATGTATCATATTGTTTGCATATGATAAACTATGAGAGACTGATATTGATAGAGAGAAAAAATTACAGGAAGACTGATACTGACATCTGGTCGATTCATTTTCGTCTTCCTCTTTTCCTTAGCAGAACATACTGTTCTTCCATTATTGGTGGACACTGGTTGATAACCTATGATGTTTTCATCTATTATTTAGTCCCGGATTTTAATTGTGCCATGTGAAATCAAATTGTTACACATCTTGTTCCCAATTTAACCTTGCCTTTTCTAGAAGGGATGAGAATATACTTTGTGTAACTTTGTTATGTATTTTTCACTTCTTAGGTTGAATGGTACTATTGTTGGTGGTAATAGCCTATCAGCTTCTTTACTACATAGAAACTCAGTGTATGCTTCCATATCTGAAAATAAGGATGCTAGATGCAAGGCGGCTTTACAAATTAGCAACTACTTGACAGAACTGAAAACGCAACTCAAGGAAAAGAACAATTTGGAGGAATTTCTCGTGCTGAAAGTGCATATGGAGGATCTTCAGATGCTGCACGAGGGGATAATGCACCTTGAGGATCTGCCTTCCATCGTTGATTCATCTGATAATTGATTCTTGATTTTCAAAATTTCCTCTATTCACTTGCTAACAACAGGATAACTCTCTTCAAGCCTCTTTGGTCCCCCCTTCCCTCGAACCCTTCATGTGCCCCCTCCTTGCGCTCACTTTTAGCTACTGAAACAAACCTCTGTGCAGCCTGTCTCTCTTCTAAAGGATTGACTGCCCTAAGTTTAGTACCACCATCGTGCATGCATTGTAGTGCTGACAAAAGTCGAAATATTGAAGGGGATTTTTGCAAATTATCCCTCTATATGAAAAAAAATGTTGGTTAAATTTGTGCTTATGCATGTCCCGTTTTTAATTTCTTAGTTTGCCGATTTCATTTTCCTATTTGTTGGACAGGAAAGCTTAACTAAGCTTTGCCTGACTACTGATTATTAGAGGACATAGATTTGTATTCTTGGACGAGAAGGCAAAAAAGATATCCATGCCTTCTTACTAACCCTGAGGCAAAGGAGTATGTCAAGGGCCATTGTTGTTCTCTACATTTTTACCCAACTCGTTTCTGGTAACTAAACAAGCATCCCTGTAGAAACCTTTTTAAAGATGTTGGGATGATGATTTGTTTGTGGTAGTTGTTAATTGATAATATCGAAATGTGGAAATTGAAACTTATAAATTCTAGGAAAAAGAATAAAGATAGATTGACACAAGCTACGAGATTAATAGACAATAATCTCTTAGACACCCTCAAGAGGAAGAATTCCTCAAGTAATCCTTCACTATGACGACACTCAGGAGGAATGATTCATCAAAGCAGGCAATTCCATCAAGACTGTTTAGCAAATACTTCCTCCGTCCAACAAGAGCTATCCATTATTGATTTGGTAGAAGGATTAAATAATAGTGGTAACTTTACCAAGTTGCCCTTGGAATATAATTAATACAATGTCTTGAGAAATGACTACAATTAATGATACGGGTAAATTAAGAACTAAGTGTAAAATTATCTCTTGATTTCGTAAATTGGACAAGTATTGTTTGACATGTATTTTTAATATAGTGAACAAGTAAAGATGGACGGAGCTTTAGCCACAGTTCCCTCGAGAGGAAACTAAATTAATGAGAATTCAACATCCAAAATATTGAAATTGTCACCTATTTATAGCCCAGGCCAGCTGTTACATAAAATGACACATCATAGATGTCGTCAAGCTTAGCCCCTCATATTGCAAGTGAGTCCTCTCTACTCCAAGCGGAGTCTTATACTTCCATTTTAGCAGGTTTCTGAGCCTCGAGTCTTTATTCCAAGCCTATCAAGTTGCGACTTGATGAAAAGCTCTTGAGCTCCACTCCTTTACTAGGTTGGGCCTGCATGCATCATTAACAGGGATTGCTTTCCAGGGTTTGGTTCTTCAATCGTGGGCTATCTCATCTCCAATTTCTTTAGAAAACACTTGTATGTATTGTTTCAAACTATCGAAAGAAGAAGGAAATGGTAAAATGGATCAAAGAAAATTGAGTTTGCCTAATTGGAAGTCACAACTTCTCTAATGATAATTGATTTTAAGTGTTCACTAATATGCCAAAAAGCAAAAAGACTCGAGATTTTGCATAAATCCATTCCAATTTGTGGTTAATTTTTGCAGACCTGCAATCCGATCCTAATTTCATCGGCTAAAACTCTCTGATTGTATCAGTAAGGTGAATGTCCATTCCACCTTTTCCTCAGCTAGAATAAAGGTCCATGTAAGATTGAACTGGAAAAAAATCTCTTTACTTTGTTCTCCGACTTGATTAACAACAAACAATCATCATAATGAATATTTATTTGGTTGATTGCCTCTATATTTCCTATACTTGTGCTTTCAATCCAAATCTAAGATTTTTGAGAGTAGAGTGGCACGGGGCAGGAAAGTGAAACAAGACAAGAAAAAAATGACAGCATCAGGTAATTGTGTTAACAAAGGGTCATAGAACAGGACGGTTTTTTCTGAAGTTGTGTTACCTTTGAGCATAAAAGGTCTCAAGCCATCTTCTGAATGTTCTAGTCGTGCACAAGTGCAGTAATTGATGTCCACAACGACACATACTGTGTTTAATCTACAGATTCATCTCTTTTCTGTTCCATATTCAAAATTCTACAGGGATCTTCCCCATTTTCGGGTCCTGATACACTCATTGAGGAGCATTGTTCAATCTTATATTCCCTCTCATCAACTAAAGACTTCATGTAGGAACAAGGCCGGTCCTCAGTCTCCATATGATTAGGCTCCTGCCCTGGAGTAAAATGCAATTCAAATGATGATGGTCCAGGAGGTTGAGTCCTCATTTGCACAGACCGCAAAAGTGCAGCTCTTCTTAAGTCGGCAGAGTGGCATATGTCACTGGGTGATGAGGGAAACCGACCCTCAGAATCAGAGCCCCGTTGACGAGGCTGTGCAGATGTGGCAGGAGGGAAGTTACAGGAATGTGACGGGTATGATGTGGAGGGAGGGCATGATGAGAACCCATTCATTGGTCTGTGATATCGATAGGGTGAGACTGGACTAGTTGGTGTGCTCTCGCGTTGGGGGGAGCTGGTATTTGTCAAAACCTCATAACATCGTGAATCATCTGAATCTTCTGACATTGGTGAATATTGGAAGGACATCTCATCCCTGAGAACAAACATAAAAAGTCAAATAAAACTTGATAAAAAAGTAGCAAGGTGAGAGCAAATAGCGGATTTTCATCTGTTACTACATTTCATATTAAGCTTACAGCTACATTGTCGAGTCACAAATAGTTAGGACATCCAAATCTAAGAAGAATTCAGGGAGTCTATCTCTAAATCTAAGAAAAATTCAGAGCCCTAAATCTAAATTAAATGTTTAAATATTTCATGAAAGTAAGCAAGGAAAAGCATGCATGATGATAGTTTGGTCCATCTACAGACTCTACACATAAGTTGGTGTGGTCCTTTGTCATCATGTGTGGCTGTCAAAGGAATTAAGAAATTCTCTTCGGACACCAAACTGGATCAAAATGACCAGGACTTCACCGATCATAACTTCAACAACATACCTGGTGAATCCCACAAAGTAGGGTTAGGAGAGAGTAGAGTGTACGCAGACCTTACTACTACCTCATGGAGATAGAGAGGTTGTTTCCGAAAGACCCTCGGCTCAAGTGTATCTGCTCCAAGGAATGAAGCAAACAATAGATATATAATAACAGCTAAAATAGAGAGCAATGTCAATCCTATGACAAACCTGATAGTAAGAAAATAATAGAAGTAGCAGAATAATCAAAGAGCAGTAACATACAACCATAATAGCAAAACTAATCCTATGACAAACTTAAAAATCGTCACAAGGCAAGACAATATTTTACCCCTACTAGCATTCCACCCTAGTACGCGACCTCCACTCCTTTCTATCTTAGGTCGTGTCTTCAATGACATAGAGTTGCGCCATGTCCTGTCTAATCACCTCTCTCCAATACTTTTTTGTCTACCCCTACCCCTCCGTGTAGCCCCTCGATCCAACTTCTCACACCTCCTAACTGGGGTGTCGGTGCTCCTTCTCTGCACATGCCCAAACCATCTTAGTCTTGCTTCTCTCATCTAGTCTGCCACAGAGGTCACTCCCAACTTATCCCGAATAACCTCATTCCTAATCTTTTCACTCCTAATATGTCTACATATTCATCTCAACATCCTCATCTTCACAACATGCATCTTCTAAACATGTGAGTTTTTGACTGGCCAATACTCCACCCCATATAACGTCGGTCTAACCACCACCTTTAAACTTACCTATAAGTTTCGATGGTCCTTCTTATCACACAGTACTCTAGAAACAAGCCTCTTTTTCATCCATGTTGTCTCGATCCCACTACTCCGAATGACAGACCCAAGATATTTAAAGCTCTCTCTTAGGAACAAGTTGAGTGGCAAGTCTCACTTTCATATTCAAATCATCCATCACACCACTAAATTTGCACTCCAAGTATTCTGTTTTGATCCTGTTCACCCTTTGGACTCCAAACCTCCAACCTATCATTAACCCTGTCTCGTGTCTCATTAATCAATACAATATCATCCTCAAATAGCATACACCATGGAACCTCTCTTTGAATAGACCATGTTCGCTCATCCATCACCAAGGCAAAAAGATGAGGGCTCAACACAGATCCTTAATGTAATCCCATCTCAACAGAAAAATGCTCCAAGTCTCCTCCCACTGTTTTAACCCGAGTCTTGGCTCCATCATACATATCCTTTATAGCCCTAATATACACCATCGGAGCGCCTTTAACGTCCAAACACCTCCAAAGAACATCTCTTAGCACTTTGTCATAAACCTTCTCAAGATCAATGAACACCAAATGGAGGTCCCTCTTTCTTTCTCTATATTTCTCCGTCAGTCTTCTTACCAGATGGATTGATTCAGTAGTCGATCGTCCAACATCAATCCGAACTGATTCTTTGAAATGGACACTTCTCTCCTCACTCTCATCTCTATCATTCTCTCCGAAACTTTCATAGTGTGACTTAGCAATTTGATACCCCAGTAATTATTACAGTTTTGAATATCACCCTTGTTCTTGTACATGGGAACTATTGTACTCCATCTCTATTCATCGAGTATCTTAGTTGTCTTCAAAATAACATTAAACAACGTAGTCAACCATTACATATCTACCTTGTCAGTGCTCTTCCAAAACTCCACCGAAATTGCATCGGGATTACTTTCTCCCTACTCATCCTACTAATGGCACACGTAACCTCCTCAACTATAAAACACCTGCAGTACCCAAAATCTCAAAGACTATGAGAATGCGCCAAATCGCCCAACTCGATATCCCTGTCTCCTTTCTCAATTAAGCTGGTATGATTGTTGAATGTGGATGGATATTACAATTCATTGTTGTCATTTATTGACAAAGCTTCATCAGTCCCAATGCTCGTGAAATCATCATATCTGCACCAACAACAACGGAGTTGGTCGAGAAACTGGAGGAATATGTTCCTTGCCACGAAAGAGTTGCTTCGAAGTTGAATTGGGAGACAGAGCAGCTTGGTTACCCTCAACCACAAGAAATTATACGGTGAAAACATAAGGGATTTGCAAGCATAGAAATGTGCATTAGGAATTGAAAATATCAAACTGGAAGAAGCTAACATGAATGAAATTGTTAATTTTTGTTGT
>JBCEWC010013237.1:0-15218 GCA_038996855.1 Solanum aculeatissimum
GATGATTTTCCCCAAATTTCTTCAAGCTTTCATCAATGGAGGTCAAGAGGATTGAGAGAATTTTGGTGAGGATTGAGAGAATTTTGGTGAGGATTGAAGAGTGTTAGAATGACATAAAGGGGATTAGGGTTGGATTTAGGGGATTTAGGAGACCTTAGAAAGGCTAAAAGGGGCATAGGATTCAACTAAATTATGGATTTACCTTTAATGAAATGGATAGAATTTATAGAAAATAGGGCCTCACGGAGGACACTCAGTGGCCCTGTACTGAACCATGGGTTGTGGTCCTGTCCGTGGGACCATAATTTGTCCAGGAACCAGCCCTGAGCCTAGGAAGCTCACTGGACCAACATACGGGACCTTTCACGGACCGTGAAGGCTCACACAGACTGTGAAGTGGTCCGTGAGGCTACTTGGTTCAGGGCTTGGTCCTAACCCCAAGGGACACACTGTATCAACACAGGGAACCGACCACGGACCGTGAACCACCAAACGGTCCGTGGTCCCCCACTTGGACCCCAATCCGGAACCCTTTTCCAGTACACTTCCAATTATGGTAAGTCTCACGGCAAAGGCCATAACTTTCAGATCCGAACTTCGAATTGAGTGAAACCAGTTGAGTTACGAAGATTACTCAAAGAGCTTCGATTTTATATATAATATCCCACACAGTTCATCTTGTACCAAACGATATGCCCTCTCAAAGTCAGAGCTGCCTAAACAGCCTTACAACTTTCCACCAAAATAATTCCCTTGAATCTGGCCACTTAACTACCTCACATGGCTACCAAAATTCAACCATGACAAGTTAAACACTAACGTTGACCAACCATTATGAAGTTCAAAATTTTTTGGATCATTACATCTTCTACCATTTGGGAACATTCATCCTCGAATGGGCTAAAACTACCGCTTAAGGACAACAATCAAACAAGAGACATTTTAACCACAACTCATAATGGATCATGCATCATTTCAAAAGTCTTTAGACACATGTAAAAACACCATTTAAATCATTTCCGGGCTCATGTATGCATGCAATGTCATGAAACTCGAGAATTTAAAGAATTAGGACCATAAAAGGATAGAACCTAGTACCTTAGGGTTGAGTAGATTGGAAGAGCTAGGGATATCGCTCCATCATATCCAAAGCTGCTACCTACGTTGCACTCTCCATGTCTTGATTCCTCCAAAGCACCTTGAACGAAGCTACATCCTTGTTGCAAAGCCACTTCACTTGCCTATCCAAAATTTCAACCGACACCTCTTCATAGGTCAAATTCTCCTAAACCATCACATCCTCCAAAGGTGTAATTTCTTTAGGATCACCAACCAACATCCTCAACATGGACACATGAAATACCAAATGAATGGAGCTCATGTCCAAAGGCAAATCCAACCTATAAGACACATTGCCAACCCGCTCTGCAATCTCATAAGGACTGACATAATGGTGGCTCAACTTGCCTTTTTTGCAAAAACGCATGATGCCTTTCATGGGGGACACTTTCACATACACCCAATCACCAATGTGAAATTCGAGATCCCTCTTCCTAACATCCGAATAAGACCTTTGGCTACTTTGAGAAGTCTTCAATCTCTCCCTAATCAACTTCACTTTTTCAATGGCTTCAATAACCAAATCCAGGACTAACAAGGCCGCCTCACCTATTTCAAACCAACTAACCAGAGATCGACATCTCCTACCATACAAAGCTTCAAATGGAGCCATACCAATGCTAGCATGAAAACTATTGTTGTAAGAAAACTCAATGAGCGGTAGATGATCATCCCAATTTCCTTTGAATTCCAACACACAAGCCCTTAACATGTCCTCCAAGGTTTGAGTTGTCCTTTCGATTTTTCCATTGGTTTGAGGATGAAATGTGGTGCTCAACTTGATCTTAGTACCAAGTCCCTTTTGAAAAGACATTCAGAAATGAGAAGTAAATTGAGTACCATGATCCAATATAATAGACCTCGGCACACCATGCAATCTCACTAAATCCTGAATATACACTTTGGCAAACTCCTCGACACTATAGGTATTCTTAACCCATAAGAAGTCAGCCAACTTAGTCATTCTATCAATCATCACCCATATAAAATCTAATTGCCTCCGAGTACGAGGTAACCCAACCACAAAATTCATGTTCACATCTTCCCACTTCCAAGCAGGAATTTCAATATCTTGGGTCAAACCACTGGGCCTTTGATTTTCCACTTTTACTTATTGGAAATTAGGACAGTCCAACATGAACTTGGCTATGTCCTTCTTCATTTCATTCCACCAATACAATTCTCTCAAATCTCGGTGTATTTTGGTAGATCTCGGATGAATAGAATATTGAGAGTTATGAGCCTCTTTCATGATCATATCCTTTAAACTATCAACATCCGGAACACACAAACGGTCTTGGTATCGTAGCACACTATCTCCCCCTTTGGAGAAAACCTCAATCTTTCCATCGACAACAAACTTCTTCAACTCTACCAAGGAAGGATCTAGGTCTTGTTTCGTCTTAACATCAACTACTAATGAAGACTCGGATCCACCTTGAACAAGAATTTCACCATTGTCGGATTCGGCCAACCTCACAACCAACCTAGCCAAATGGTGCATATCTTTCACTATCTCCTTCTTCCCTTCATCCAAATGAGTCACACTTCCCATAGAGAACCTACTAAGGGCATCTACCACAACATTAGCTTTATCGGAGTGGTAAAGAATGCTCATATTATAATCCTTGAGGAGTTCCAACCATTTCCTTTGCCTTAAATTAAGGTCTCTTTGGGTGAACACATATTGCAAACTCTTGTGAATTGTGAAGATATCCACATGAATCCCATACAAATAATATTGCCAAATTTTCAAAGCAAACACCACCGCCGCCAACTCAAGATCATGGGTTGGATAATTTTATTCAGGCACCTTCAATTGTCGGGACACATAAGCTATCACCTTATTATGTTGCATAAGCACACAACCTAAACCAATATGCAACGTATCACAATATACCACAAACCCATCTAACCCATTTGGCAAAGTCAAAATCGGAGCCGACGTAAGTAAATCCTTCAAAGTTTGAAAACTTTTCTCACATTCATTTGACCACACAAATTTGGCCTTCTTTTGAGTCAACTTAGTCAATGGAGATGCTATAGAGGAAAACCCTTCAACAAACCTTCTATAATAATCGGCTAAACCTTCTAACAAATCTTTCAACTGATCTTTCAATTCCTTCAATTCTGTCGGCACCATATGATAGGAGGAATAGAAATAGGTTGAGTATCAAGAAGAAGATCTATGCCAAAATCTACTTCTCTATCAGGAGGAATACCGGGCAAGTCCTCGGGAAATACATCGGGAAACTCACTAACCATCAGAACCAATTCAAGCTTAGGTGACTCACCCTACACATCTCTAACTTGCACAATATGATAAATGCACCCATTACAAATTATCTTCCGGGCTTTGAGGTAGGAAATAAACCGACCCTTAACCACAAAATTACTACCCTTCCACTCCAACACGGGTTTATTAGGAACTTAAAATTTAACTTGCCTAGTCCTACCATCAATCGAGGCATACGATGCATGTAACCAATCCATCCCAAGGATAAAATCATACATCTCAAGTTCTACAAGGTCACCGGGCAACATTTTATGCAAAACAAAGATTGGAAAACCCCGATACACTCTTTAGGCAACAATAGACTCACTCATGGGAGTATACACCAAATAAGTTTCCCTTAGAGTTTCAGGACTCAAACCAAATTTAACATCCAATAGATGAGTCACAAAAGATAAATTTGCACCCAGATCAAGTAAAGCATAAACATCAAAATCAAAGATTTTTAACATACCCGTCATGACGTCTGGAGCTTCCTCTAACTTTTGGCAGGCATGAAGAGCATAAAACCTGTTATTCCTAGGAGCACCACCAACCAGAGCCATCAGTTGCCCTTGATCACCGGGAGCCGCTTGATCCTTCTTCACATTTTTTAGGCAATTAGCGATCTTGTGGTCCAAATTGACACACAAATAGCAATCACCCGTAACTCTCCTACATTCACCCATGTGACTACCACCACATTTACCACAACAAGAAAATCGGGGACCACCCCCAACTTGTGCCTTAGGATAAGGCACCCTTGGATTAGCAACCCTCACATTTGAATCTTGGCCTTGTTAAAATCGGCCAAACCCACTACCACTCTTGGAGTTGGAGAACCCACCATCAAGTTGGGCCCTCTTAGCTTCACTCACCCTTCTTTCCTTAAGCTTTTGACCCTCAATTTTCTCGGCATAAGTGATGAGTCTTGAGATGTCCATATCTCGAATAAGGATAGCTGTATGGCACTCTTTCACAACTAAATCAGAGACACTATAGATGAATTTTTGCATTCTTGCACGGGGGTCAGATACAAGAATGTGGGCATATTTGGAAAGCTTAGTTAATTTGAGAGCATAATCCTTCACAGTCATACCACCCTATTGAATATTGATGAACTCGGTCATTTTGGCCTCTCTAAGCTCAAGAGGAAATAACCGATCAAGGAAGACCATTTTAAACTCTTCCCACCCAACGTTGACATCAACCATCCTCTCCATTAGCCACTAGTTATACCACACCTGGGCCACATCTTTCAATTGATATGCAACCAACTCAGTCTTGTCCTCAGAATTAACACCCATTATAGTATACACTTTAGCTAGTTCATCAATGAACTCTTAAGCATCCTCGCCCACTTTTGAGCCAAAGAACTCTGGAGGGTTCATCTGAGTGAAATCCCTCACCCTAAAGGCTAGAGTAACAACAGTTGCAGGATTAGTTGGTCGGGCTTAGTTAGCCACTACTTGAGACAACATAGACACCACATTCCTGAACACTTTTGATGCCGCGAAAATTTTCAAAAACTTTATATGATTGATCTTGTATGATGTTATACTGGTCATGGTAGAGTTTTGGTAGACATGGGTTGAGTTTAAGTGGCCGAATGCAAAACAGACCATTTGGTGGCCAAGAGAGGTTGTATGAGCAGTGTACTTTGAGGAATCATAACTTTTGGTAGAAGATGAACTGTGTGCGCTACTACATATCAAATTGAATCACTTTGAGTTATCTACTGTCACGACCTGGAAAGGGGGCCTAGATGTGACATGGCGAAAGAGGACCCAAAGACCCTCGATCAAGCCATCATAGCATCATTACACGCATCATCAGTTCGGAAGCGCGAAAGCTAAACACATAGCACGTAAGTTCTAAGGAATTGGGGACTAGGGACTCAAGCTATGGGGAAAATAACGGGAATGAGATAAGCATTCTTGCACATAACACATAGCAATAATCTCTAAGGACAAGGGGAAATAGGATTCCATTATGGGGGCACACCAGGATTATGGGACTTTCCACATAAGCACATAGTCATTCAAATCCCCAACATTCATATCATAGGCATAATAGATGACAATTCTCATAATTAAGACTAATAAGACAAATTCCCATAAGCATAATAAGAGAGACATGATACTAAGCCAAGACAAATAGCATCATATAATATAACCAAAGGTTTAACATACAAGTCAAACGTATAAGAGTATAGATTTGTCCAACAATGCCTCTACAGAGATGAGCGGGACCTCGATAAGTTTGAGGCTCACCCTCAAGACATAACATAAAAGCTAGAATAGACGGTGACTATCGCCCCTGAACAAAAGGGCTCACCACTAGCAAATCTTCAATAAGTGATCAAGCGTCTTCCGGTAGAATGTATATATCACTCTCGGTCCCTACATAGTTAGAACATGTAGACAAGAATATGGTTAGCACAATAAAATACTAAGTATGCGGGAATGCAATGCATATGAAAAGTATAGTATGACCAAGAAACATGTCAAGGGGATAAGTATATGAAAGGAATTCCCATAGCCAAATAGTAGTATAACAATATGCTATGCTATGATGCATGAGATGCAATTCGATGATCATATATAGCGGGGATGTAACCTCAACCGACAGCATGGCAGACCCGGACGAGCTACTATCTGGTTCCAGTCTACTTGCCACGTAGACCCATGGATACCTTGAGATAAGGGATGATTATGACATGGGAACCCCTATCTAGGGATTCAAAACCCAGGGCGGCACATGGTTTGACGGAAAGGGTTTTTCTAAATCCCTTGGTGCTAAGTCCCATCCTACGGGAATACGTTCATATATACATGCAACATTAAATTGGGAGGCTTACATTCTTTGCAAATCATGCATCATTAGTCAAAACCAAAACCATTATACAAGGAGCATATCCATGCTTAGGCCCTAGGCCAACAAGAGTTTCCAAAACCTTTCATGATCATTCAATATCAATACAACAAGAGTAGCTCATCTACATGGGCTTGTCAAACAAGAAATCAAAACATTATCATGGGGATGCAAGCATCCAAAGTGCTCAAAGATCTATGGGACTATGAGATCATAAGTCAAGAGTTTCAATCATGGGTTCCAAAGGAACAAAATATTTTGAATCATGGGTTCTATAGGATCAAAGAGTTTTCATCAAGGGTTCCAAAGGAACAAAGAGTTATATCAAGGTTTCCAAAAGGAACAATAACCATTCATATGCCATGAATTTGATTCAAGAACATGGGTTATGGAATCAAGACTTTTTTTCACAATTTGCAATATATTTCATCATAAATCATGTAGAAATCCATGAATAAGCCATAATGCAAGTTACCCATGTTTAATTAAATTATGAAAAGGACATGCACTTTGAATCATCAAGGGTTCCATTGAACATTCATGAAATCAAGCTTAAAATAATGATTAAATCACCTAATAACTATAGCACTCAATTCCCAACACTAATCTACAACATTAATGGAAGAACCCATAACTTAATTGATAACTTAAAATTAAATTTAAAGAGCTAGGGTTCTTGGGTCTTCAAGGATGGAAGAGGATCCTTGAATCAAATCCCATATAATATAATTTCCCCAACAAATTTCAAGGTCAAACTTGGTCAAGGTAGTCTTCACCAAATTCTTCGAGCTTTCTTCAATGGAGGCTAAGAGGATTTGAGAATTTCCAAGGTGAATGGAGGAGTATTAGGATAGATGAATGACGGTTTCGGGAATGATTTAGGGGTTTAGGAGACTTTTGGAAGTCTAAAAAGGGCCAAAGGATCAACTAAATTACGACTTAACCTTTAATGAGGCGGACAAAATACCAGCACACAGGGCCACACAGTGGACCAGACGGTCCGTCCCATCTCACACATACCGTCCACCTTTCCGTGGACTATACCTTAGTACCTCAGGCTGGCCACAACCTTGGCAAGGTTCTGCCCCACTTGGCGGACCACCAAACGGTCCGTTTGAGGTCTCACGGAACGTGGGGTGGTCCATGGTCCTTTACTTAGTTTGTGGGGTGGGTCCTGGCCACCCCATGCTCTCTGGACCGTCTCACGGAACCCCAAACGGACTGTGAACAGTAACATGGTCCGTCTCCCATGCCTTGGGCCATTTCCAGGGCCTATTTCCAATGTCTTACAAATTTCAGGTAGTCTCACTGTTTGGGCCATAACTTCCTCATCCAAACTATGAATCAAGTGAAACCAATTGCGTTGCAAAGATACTTCAAAGAGCTTAAATTTGATATGTAGTAGACCACACAGTTCAACCCGCATAAAAAGTTATGGTTCTGTGAAGCTCACTGTCCAAATAGCCTCTCTAGGCCCAAAAATGATCCGTTTTGCATTCGGCCACTTAAACTCAACCCGTGACTATGAAAATTCAACCATGACCAGTAGTACATCATACAAGATCAACCATAAGGAGTTTCAAAAATTTTTGGGTTGTTACATTATTTCCCCCTTGGGAACATTCGTCCTCGAATGTGCTCTAACTATGGCTTGATGACATCAATCACAATGCAAGAAACATGCTTACCAATACATCAAGGGACCATGTATTAAGTCAAACATATTTCAAAATTCAGGTGAAAACATCATTTAAATCATTTTCGTGATCATGTATGCATGCAATGTCATGAAACTAAAGATATCAAGGAATTAGGACAATTTAACGGATAGGACCTAGTGCCTTAGGCTTGAGTAGATTGGAAGAGATGAGAATATCGCTTCTTCATGTCCAGGGGCAAGTCCAACCTATATGTCACCTTACCAAGCTCTAGGAAATCCCTCGGGACTTACTAACCACCGAAACCGATTCAAGCCTAGGTGTTTTACCCCTTCACATCTCTAATCTACACCACATGATGAATCCTCCTCTTACAATTCCATTATAAGTACCTTAATCGAAGCTACCCACTTATTGTGAAACCGCCTCATTTGTCTATCCAAAATCTCGACCGGTACTTCTTCACAAGTCCAGACCTATTCAATTGTCATATCCTCCAAATGTGCAATGGCCTTGGTGTCCAACCAACTTCCTCAATGTAGATACATGGAAACCCGATGAATAGAGCTCATTTCCAAAGGCAAATCCAACCGAATAGCCATATTGCCAACCCCCTCCACAATTTCACAAGGTCTGTCATACCTTGGTCTCAACTTGCCCATTTTACCAAAGCGCATAATGCCCTTCATGGGGAACAACCTCACATACATCCAATCTCTCACATAAAACTCGAGGTCCCTCTTTCTAACATCCGAATATGGACTTCGATGACCTTGGGACATTTTTTATCTTTCCCAAATCCACTCCACTTTCTCAATAGCCTCAATAACCAAGTCCGGGCCTATCAAGGCCGCCTCACCAATTTCAAACCAACCAACTGGAGACCTACATCTCCTACCAAACAAAGCCTCAAAAGGAGCCATACCGATGCTAGCATGAAAATCATTATTATAGGAAAACTCAATGAGAGGTAAGTGATCATCCTAATTTCTCTTAAATTCCACCACCCAATTGATCTTGGTACCAAAGTATACCATCTCCCCCTTGGGAGAAAACTTCCACCTTTCTTCCCACAATTATTCCACTCCAAAAGTATCCCCCAAAATCATCCATCTCAAGTTCCACAAGACCATTACAAATCACTTTATGCAAGTCATAGAGAGAACAACCCAATAACCCCCTTTTGAGAAACAACGGACCCTCCCATGGGAACAGAAATTTAGAATGATTCCCTCAAAATTTAGGACTCAAACCAAGTATAACAGTCAAAAAGGGAAATCACAAAACACAAGTTTGCACCTAGGTCAAGCCAAGAATAAACACCAAATTAAAAACTTTCAACTTACCATTTTTTATGTTCGGAGTCTCCTCCGCTTCCTGTCGAGCGTGCCATGCATTCAACCCGTTGTTCCTAGATGCACCTCCTTGTTGGTCTTTTTGTTGACCTTGATCCTTCTTAGCAACCTTGGGATAGTCAGCCACTTTTTGGCCCTCACCACCACATCTAAAACAAGCACCTAAATCCTTCCAACATACACCAAAATGGTTCCTCCCACACTTATCGCACCGATGTCGTAATGGCCCACCTCTAACCGGATCCACTTGGTCTCTCCTCACCTTTCTTAGACATTTAGCAACCTTATGATCTATGCTACCACATCCAAAATAGGCATCCGTAGCCCTTCTATAAATACCTTTATGATATTTTCCACATCGGCCACAAGGAGGAGTTTGGGGACCATCCCCGGTCTGTGCCTTTGGAGGAGGCACTTTAGTAGCAACCTTCATGTTGGATCCTTGACATTGTTTAAACCGGACAAATCTACCACTTCCAAAGTTGTAGAACTCGCTATCACAACGGACCCTCTTTGCCTCACGTACCTTCTTCTCCTTGAGCTCTTCACCCTTGATTTGCTCGGCATAAATCACGAGACTCAAAACAACCATTTCTTGAGTAAGCATAGCCATACAACCCTTCCTCACAACTAAGTTAGAAATACCCGAGATAAATTTGTATGCCCTAGCACGGGGATTTGACACAAGTATAAGAGCATACTTGGAAAGCTTAGCGAACCTAAAAGCATAGTCGCTCACTGTCATATTGACATGTCGGAGATTTATGAATTCAATCACCTTGGCCTCTGTAAATGCAAAAGGGAAGAACCGATCCAAGAAGGCCACATTGCATTCTTCCCATTCAACCTTAACATTCACCATCCTCCCCACAAGCCATTGGTTGTACCACCCCTGTGCTACGCCTCTAAGTCGACCAGCTGCTAACTCGGCCTTTTCCTCTGAATTCGCACCCAAGACAGTCAACACCTCAGTGAGTTCTTCCATAAACTCCTGAGCATCTTCATCAACCTTAGAGCCAAAGAACTCTAGAAGGTTCGTGCAGGTGAACTCCCTTACTCTTGAAGTCGGAGTGCAAAAATTTACTGGATTCACCGGAAGGGCTAGGGGAGCTCTTCTTGGAGGCATCTTCTGAAAGAGCGACAAATGTACCAAAGTTTAGAAGGAGTCATCGTAAGGTACCATAACACAACATAAGAAAGAAGTAAAATGAGATAATTCTTAAAATGTCGTCATAGCCGCTCATTCATAGGTATGGTGCACAACACACCCATGAATAAAACTCTACTTGACGTGGTACGTTGGAATCCGAGGATCATTACAAACCTAGGGCTCTGATAACATTTTGTCACGACCCAGAAAGGGGGCCTAGATGTGACATGGCAAAAGATGACCTGAAGACCCTCGATCAAGCCATCATAACATCATTACATATATCATCGGTTCGGAAGCGCGGAAGCTAAACACATAGCACGTAAATTCTAAGGAATTGAGGACTAGGGACTATAGCTATGGGGACATTAATGGGAATGGGATAAGCATGCTTGCACATAACACATAGAAATAATCTCTAAGGACAAGGGGAAATAGGATTCCACTATGGGGGCACACTAGGATTATGGGACTTTTCACATAAGCACGTAGTCGTTTAAATCCCCAAAATTCATATCATAGGCATAATAGATGACAATTCTCATAATCAAGACTAATAAGCCAAATTCTCATACGCATAATAAGAGAGACATGATCATAAGCCAAGCCAAATAGCATCATATAATAAAACCAAAGGTTTAACATAAAAGTCAAACGTACAAGAGTATAGATTTGTCCAATAATGCCTCTACATAGATGAGCGGGACCTCAATAAGTTTCAGGCTTACCCTCAAGACATAACAGAATAGATATCATAACATAAAATCTAGAATAGATGGTGGCTATCGCCCTTGAACAAAAGGGCTCACCACTAGCAAGTCTTCAACAAGTGATCAAACTTCTTCTGGTAGAATATTTATATCACTCTCGGTCCCTACATAGTTAGAACATGTAGACAAGAATATGGGTTAGCACAATAATGTACTAAGTATGCAGGCATGTAATGCATATGACATGTGTAGTATGACCAAGAAACATGTCAAGGGGTAAAGTATATGAAAGGAATATCCGTAGCCAAAGAGTAGTATAACAATATGCTATGCCATGATGCATGAGATGCAATCCTATGATCATATATAGCGGGGATGCAACCTCAACCGACAGCATGGCAGACCCAGACAAGCTACTATCCGGATCCGATCTGCTTGCCAAGTAGACCCATGGATCCCTTGAGACAAGGGAATATCATGACATGGGAATCCCTATCTAGGGATTCAAAACCCATGGTGGCAAATGGTTTGACGGAAAGGGTTTTGCCTAATCCCTCGGTGCTAAGTCCAACCCACGAGAATACGTACATATATACATGCAACATTAAATCGGGAGGCTTACATTCTTTGAAAATTATGCATCATTAGTCAAAACAAAAACCAAGGAGAATATCTATGCTTAGGCCCTAGGCCAACAACAGTTTCCAAAACCTTTCATGATCATTCCATATCAATACAACAAGAGTAGCTCAGCTACATGGGCTTGTCAAACAAGAAATCCAAACATTATCATGGGGATACAAGCATCCAAAGTGATCAAAGAGCCATGGGACTATGTGACTACAAGTCAAGAGTTTCAATCATGGTTTCCAAAGGAACAAAGAGTTTTGAATTATGGGTTCCATAGGAACAAAGAGTTTTCATAAAGGGTTCCAAAGGAACAAAGAGTTCAATCAAGGGTTCCAAAGGAACAATAACCATGCATATGCCATGAATGGGATTCAAGAACATTGGTAATGCAATCAAGACTTTATTTAACAATTTGAAAGATATTTCATCATAAATCATGTAGAAATCCATTAATAAGCCATAATGCAAGTTACCCATGCTTAATTAAATCATGAAAATGACATGCACTTTGAATCATCAAGGATTCAATTGAACATTCATGAAATCAAGCTTAAAATCATGATTAAATCACCTAATAACTACAACACTCAATTCCCAACACTAATCTATAACAATAATGGAAGAACCCATAACTTAATTGAAAACTTAAAATCAAATTTAAAGAACTAGGGTTCTTGGGTATTCAAGGATGGAAGAGGATCCTTGAATTAAATCCCACATACCTTAATTTCACCAACAAATCACAAGGTCAACTTGATCAAGGTTGTCTTCCCCAAATTCTTCAAGCTTTCTTCAATGGAGGCTAAGAGGATTTGAAAATGTCCAAGGTGAATGGAGGAGGCTTAGGATAGATGAATGAGGGTTTCAGGACTGATTTAGGCATTTAGGATACTTTAGGAAGTCTAAAAAGGGCCTAAGGATCAACCAAATTACAACTTAACCTTTAATGAGGCGGACAAAATTCCAGAACACAGGGCCACACGGTGGACCAGATGGTCCGTCCCACCTCACACGGACCGTCCAGCTGTCCGTGTACCATGCCTTAGTCCCTCAGGCTGGCCACAACCTCTTCAAGGGTCTGTCCCATTTGACGGACCACCAAACGGTCCGTTTGAGGTCTCACAGACCGTGGCGTGGTCCGTGGACCTTAACTTAGTTTGTGGGGTGGGTCCTGGCCATCCTATGCTCTCTGGACCATCTCACGGAACCCAAATGGACCGTGAACAGTACCATGGTCTATATCCCATGCCTTGGGCCATTTCCAGGGCCTATTTCCAATGTCTTCCGAATTTCATGCAGTCTCACTCTTTGGGCCATAACTTCCTCATCCATACTCCGAATCAAGTGAAACCAGTTGCGTTGCGAAGATAATTCAAATAAATTCAATATGATATGTAGTAGACCACACCGTTAGACTATCATCAAAAGTTATGGTTCTTTGAAGCTCGCTGTCCAAATGGCCTCTCTAGGCCAAAAATTATCCATTTTGTGTTCGGCCACTTAAACTCAACCCGTGGCTACGAATATTCAACCATGACAAGTAGTAAATCATACAAGATCAACCATAAGGAGTTTCAGAAATTTTTGGGTTGTTACATCTTCACAACACAACTAGTTTCACTCCATTAGCAATTTGTATGAGGAAGTTATGGCCAAAGCCGTGAGACCGCTCGTAATTCGGAAGACACTAGAAATAGGCTCTGGAAATGGTCCAAGGACAGGACCACAAATTTTGTGAAGGTATACAGTCCGTGTGAGGGTCCGTGTGGTGATCCAGTGGGATCAGGGAGGTCAGGTTCCAACCCATAGTCCAAGTTAAATCTCACGAACCACCCCTCAGACCGTGGGACTCTAAACGGTTTGTGTGGAGGGTCCGTGAGGTAGGACAGTGTGTGGCCAAGGCTATGGGCCGGTCTCTGGTCCAAGTATGGCTCCACGGACAAGTACACGGTCCATGTGAAGCCACACAACCCGTGACACCTTCCGTGAAGTGGTCCAAAATGTCCCCGAGAGTTCGAGCCGAAGACGAAACCAAGGCATTATACACGGACAGGTACACTATCTGTGTACCACTGGACGGTCACCTGCTATCAACCGTGTGACACTATATTTCAGTTAATTCTCCATTTCATTAATGGTTAATTCGTAATTTAATTAATTCCTAGGCCCCTTTTAGGCATTCTAAGGTCCCTTATACCCCATTAACCTAACCCTAACCCCTTTTCATCCATTCTAACACTCTTTTTTTCTCTTTCAAAATTCCTAAATTCTCTTGACCTCCATTGTTGAAAGCTTGAAGAAAGTTGGGAAAGATCACCTTACTTGCTTAATTCTTCAATTCCTTTGGTTAATTGTACGGTATGTGGGTTTTATTCATGGATTCCCTTTCATCAATGAAGACCCAAGAACCCTACTCTTTAATTTTTGATTTTAAGTTTCTTTAAGTTATGGGTTCTTTGAATTTTGAAGTATTTAGTTGATTGGGATTATGTGTTGTAGAAATTAGGTAATTTAATCATGATTTGAGTTTGAATTTTATGAATGTTCATGGAAACTCTTGAAGAATCAATGTGCATGCCTCTTTTTGATTTAATTGTGCATGGATAATTTGCATTATGCTTTAAATATGGAATTTCTTATGATTTATGTTGAATTACCTTTTTCATTGTGAATTAAAGTTTGAATTCCATTACCCATGTACTTGTTCCTCACTCATGGTATATTTCATTGAAGGTTTGATATGATGAAACTTTTGTTATGATATGATATATTAAAGCTTATAATCACATAGTCTCTTGTTATGGCTCTTTGAGCATTGTGGGTGCTTGCACCACTTTGATATATTTTGAAGGCTTGATATGATAAGCTATTAGATGGGATATTCCTTATGTATTGACAAGATAAGATCATGAAAAGTTTTGCAAGGTTTTGATAATCTTTTGACTCAAGCATGAATAAGTTTTGAACAATGGTTTTGTTTTGACTAAGTATGCATGTTTTGATAGTAAGTACAAGTTCCCGGATTTAAGCGTTGTATGTACCTATATGTATTCTTGTGGGATAAACTTAGCACCAAGGGATTGGAGTCAGGGTGGAATCTTCACAGGATCCATACTCTTTTCCGTCAAACCATGTGCCACCATGGGTTCTCGCTAATGAGGGATTGATATGTTTTGTATCCCCTTGTTTAATGGTGTTAGGGTACTATTTGGCAAGTAGAACCGAGTTCGGGTAGTGGCTCGTCCAGATCTTTTTGTCTTTGTCGGTTGAGGTTACATCCCCGCTATATATATGAATCGTAGGATTGCACTTCATGCATCATGACATAGCATATTGGTATATTACTCTTTGGCTACGCGTACTCCTTTTGTATCACTTGTCCCCTTGACATGTTGTTTGGTCATACTATACTTGTCATATTCATTGCATGCCCACATACTTAGTGCTTAA
>JBCEWC010013238.1:0-15217 GCA_038996855.1 Solanum aculeatissimum
GTTCACCGATCATAAGAGCTTTCAATATGTGTTCACTCAAAGAGATCTTAATTTGAGGCAAAGGAGGTGGTTGGAACTCCTTAAGGATTATGACATGAGTGTGCTTTATCATCCCGCAAGGCCAATGTTGTGGCGGATGCCCTTAGTAGACTTTCTATGGGGATTGTTGCTCATGTAGATGAGGGGAAGAAAGAGGTAGTGGAGGATGTGCACCATTTGGCTAGGTTGGGGGTGAAATTGTTCGAATCCAACCATGGTGGTATCTTTGTGCAAAATGGGTCTGAATCTTCTTTGGTTGTTGATGTTAAGGCCAAGCAAGATTTAGATCCGTCATTGGTGGAATTGAAAAAGTTGATTGCTGATGGTATGATTGAGGTTTTATCCCAAGGGGGAGATGGTTTGCTTCCGTACCGAGATCGTTTATGTGTTCCGGATGTTGATGGTTTGAGGGAGAATATTATGAAAGAGGCTCATAACTCACAATATTCTATTTATTAGGGATCTACCAAAATGCATCAAAATTTGAAAGGTTTGTACTGGTGACATGGTATGAAAAGACATATGTCTAATTTTGTGTCGGAATGTCCTAATTGTAAACAAGTGAAAGTTGAATACCAAAGGCCCAGTGGCTTGACTCAAGACATTGATATTCCTACTTGGAAGTGAGAGGATGTGAATATGGATTTTGTTGTTGGGTTGCACCGCACTAGAAGGAAATTTGATTCTATATGGGTTGTTGTTGATATAATGACAAAGTCGGCTCATTTCCTACCGGTCAAGACTACCTATAGTGCCGAAGAGTATGCTAAGGTATCTATTCAGGAATTGGTAAGTTTACATGATGTGCCAAGGTCTATCATTTCGGATCGTGGTACCTAATTCACTTCTCATTTTTGGATGTCTTTCCAAAGAGGACTTGGTACTACGGTTAAGTTGAGCACTGCTTTCCATCCTCAAACCGATGGGCAAGCTGAGAGGACGATTCAAACATTGGAAGATATGTTGAGCGCTTGTGTGTTAGAGTTTAAGGGAAAATGGGATGATCATTTACCTCTCATTGAGTTTACCTATAATAATAGTTTTCATGCTAGCATTGGTATGGCTCCTTTTGAGGATTTATATGGTAGGAGATGTAGTTCTACGGTTGGTTGGTTTAAAATTGGTGAGGCGGCCTTGATAGGCCCGGACTTGGTTGTTGAGGCTATTGGGAAAGTGAAGTTGATTTGGGAATGATTGAAGACGGCTCAAAGTCATCAAAAGTCTTATTCGGATGTGAGAAAGAGAGACCTTGAATTTCATGTTGGTGATTGGGTGTATGTGAAGGTGTCTCCTATGAAGAGCATAATGCATTTTGGAAAAAGGGGCAAGTTGAGCCCAAGGTACGTTGGACCTTATGAGATTGTGGAGCAGATTGGTAGTGTAGCATATAAGTTGGACCTACCTATGGATATGAGCTCTATTCATCCGGTTTTCCATGTGTGTATGTTGAGGAAGTTGGTTGGTGACCCAAAGGATATTACACCTTTGGACGATGTCACTATTGAGGAGAACTTGACTTATGAGGAAGTACCGGTTAAGGTTTTGGATAGACAATGGAAGCAGCTTCTCAATAAGGAGGTGGTTTTGGTTAAGGTACTTTGGGGAAATCAAGATGTGGAGAGTGCAACGTGGGAAGCGGAGTTGGACATGAAGGAACGATATCCTCACCTCTTCCAATCTACTCTAGCCTAAGGTACTAGGTTCTACCCTCTAACTTGTCCTAATTATTTGTTTCTTGAGTTTCATGACATTGCATGCATTCACGAGCACGAAAATGATTTAAATGATGTTTTGACATGAGTTTTGAATGATTTATGAATTAATGCATGGTCCCTTGATGTATTGGTTAACATGTCCCTTGTTTGTGATTGATATCCTCAAGCCCTAGTCCTACCACATTCGAGGACAAATGTTCCCAAGGGGGAGATAAAGTAACAACCTGAAAATTTTCTAAATAAAACTCCTTATGGTTGGTATTATATGGTGTACTACTGGTCATGGTTGAGTTTTGGTGGCCACGGGTTGAGTTTAAGTGGCCGAATGCAAAATGGGTCAGTCGGTGGCCTAGAGGGGTTGTTTGGACAGTAGGCTTTGAACGGACATAACTTTTTATGCTGGTTGAACCGTATGGGATACTATATATCCAATTCAATTTCTTTGAGTTAGTTTCGCAACGCAACTTGTTTCACTCGATTCGAAGTTCGGATGAGGAAGTTATGGCTTAAACAGTAGGACTGCCTGAAATTCAAAAGACTTTTGATATAGGCTTTGAAAAGTGGCCAAGGACAAGGCCACGGTCCGTGAAAATTGTCACGGTCCATGTGGGGTATCGTGGGGTGTTCCAGTGAGATAGGCGTGGCCAGGAACCACCCCATGAGACAAGTTATGGCCCACGGACAAGTACACGGTCTGTAAGCCCTTTCACGAGCCGTAAACTGTCCCGTCAAGTGGGAAGGTAGCTTGGCCAAGCCATGGTTGGTTTAGGTGGCTAAGTCAAGGCTCACGGGATAGGGATACAGACCATTAACCCTCACACGACCCGTATAGCAGTCCGTCAAGTGTTCCATAAAGTCCTTCGAGAATTCGCGTTGAGAATTGGCTAAGTATGGTTTGAAGGTGCCATGGGACGAACTGTGTGACAGGTACACAACACTGTAGCAGCCGTATGACCCTGTGTCTAGTGAAAAGTTCCATTTTATTAATGGTAATTTTGTGATTTAACATTTCCCTAAGCCCCTTTTAGGTATCCTAAGGTCTCCTAAACCCCTAAATCATTCCCCAAACCCTCATTCTTCCATTCAAACTCTCCTACACTCACTTTTGAAATTCTAAAATCCTCTTAGCCTCCATTGAAGAAAGCTTGAAGAATTTGGGGAAGATAACCTTGACTAAGTTTGACCTTGAAATTTCTTGGTGAAATTAATGTATGTGGGACTTGATTCAAGGATCCTCTTTCATCCTTGAAGACCCTATGAACGCTAACTCTTTAAATTTTATTTTTAAGCTTTCAATTAAGTTATGGGTTCTTCCAGTATTATTGTAGATTAGTGTTGTGACTAGAGTGCTGTAGTTTTTAGGTGAATTAAACATGATTTTGAACTTGAATTCATGAATGTTCATTGAAACCCTTATTTATCAACTTGTATGTCCCCTTTCAAGATTCAATTAAACATGGGTAACTTGCATTATGACTTATTTATGGATTTCTACATGTTTTAAGATGAATGATCTTTCAAATTATGAAATTAAGTTTGAATTCTATTACCCATGATATTGATCTTTATTCATGGCATATGCATGGTTATTGTGATGATGAAACTCTTCATGAAATTCATGTTTTGAATGTTAAGTATGTAAGGCTTGAGATCAGATAGTCTCTTTGTTATGGCTCTATGGGCATTATGGGTGCTTGCACCATCTTGACAAGTTCTAAGGCTTGATATGATAAGCTATGTAGATGAGCTACTATTATTGCATTGATAAGACATGATCATGAAACGTTTTGTAAACTTTTGATGGCCTTTGGCACAAGCATGTACATGATTTGAACATTGGTTTCATTTTGACTAAGTATGCATGTTTTGATAGTGAATGTAAGTCTTTCGATTTAAATGTTGCATGTACCTATACGTATTCCCGTGGGATGAGACTTAGTGCTGAGGGATTGGTGGCGGGTGGACTATCTCCACAGGGTCCATACTCCTTTCCGTCAAACCATGTGCCACCATGGGTTAATTCCCTATATAGGGAAATCCGTCATGTTACCCCTTGTTTCAAGGGTGTTTAGGGTACTACGTCGCAAGTAGTCCGGATTCGGGTAGTGGCTCGCTCAGGTCTTTTAATTTTGTCACTTGAGGTTATATCCTCGATATATATATATATATATATATATATATATATATATGATCATAGGATTATTTCATGGCATATTGCTATACTACTCTTTGGCTAAGTGCATTCCTTTCGTATCACTTGTCCCCTTGACATGTTACTTGATCATACTATACTTGTCATATGTATTGCATGCCCGCATACTTAGTGCTTAATTGTGCTAACCACTATTCTTGTCTACATGTTCTAACCATGTAAGGACCGAGGGTGACATCTACATTCTATCGGATTACGCTCGATATCTTGTTGAAGATTTGCTAGTGGTGAGCCCTCTTGTTCAAGGGTAATAGCCACCATCTATCTACCACTTTACTTTTATGTATTTACTTTATATTGACTTGAGGGTGAGACTCAAACTTGTCGAGACCCCGCTCATCTATGTAGAAGCATTGTTGGACAAATCTATACTATTGTACGTTTGACTTGTATGTTGGATATTTGACTACGTAATGTGATGCTATTTTTCTTGATTTATGATCATGTTCTCTTTTTATGATATTGACTTGTATGATGGGTATTGTGAATGACTATATGCTATGTGTAAGCATGCTTGTCTCATTCCCGTTATTGTCCCCATAGCTTGAGTCCCAAGTCCCCGATTCCTTAGAACTTGCTTGCTATGTGTTTAGCTTCAGTGCTTCCGAAATGATGATGTATGTAATGATGCTATGATGGCTTGATAGAGGGCTTTCGGGTCCTCTTTCTCCATGTCACATCTAGGCCCCCTATCCGGGTCGTGACATGTAATGATATGGTTATCTATGTTAAATGATGATATCTTATATTATGCCTTCATTTCCGCTTATTCTATTATGATATGGTTGGATTGGGAATATGCTTATGTGGAAAGTCCCTAACCCTGCTTGGGCCCATAGCTTGAGTCATACTTACCCGCCCCTTAGAATGTAATTGTTATATGCTATGTTATTCATGCTTATCCCATTCCCGGCAACATCCCCATAACTTGAGTCCAAAGCCTTGAAATCCCCTACACTTATGTGTTAATTGTTTAATATTCGCGCTTCTGAACCGATAATGTGTGTAATGATGATATGAATGCTTGATCAAGGAGTTTTGGGTTCTCCTTTTCCATGTCATAACTAGGCCTTACCTTCGGGTGGTGACAATTTCCCTCTTAATCGCTTCCAGACCTAGATCCATTGTTAAAATACAATTCACAAGGTTAATAAAATCACATTAGCTGTAACATCTTGAAAAATGGGGGAATGGTATCAATTACGCTCAAAATGGGGAAAAATATGGCCCACACCTAAAATTCTAAATAAATCTCCATAAAATGGTCCCCACTATACCCCGAGTCTACAACTAGAAATTTAGCCCAAAATAGACCCTATGAGGCCGTGAAACAACTCTAAAACAAGGTTATATTTTTTACTAGAAAATATTTTTTTCAAAACTTTCTCAGTCAAATTTTTAAAACAATAGCTAAATTTATCAGAATCTAAGAATACCACAGCATTCCTCTCAGAAATTAGAATAACTTAGACTCAAATTTGACTTATTACTATCAATAATCTACTGAGATACTAAAATGTAAAGTTTTCACACATTTTTGGGAACATAACAAGATAACCCAAATATTTTACCATAAAATATATGCCAAAATCAGAATCATACACATCCACAACATTCCTTGCAAAATTTTGAGTTACATAGCCTTTTGAATTGCTAAAATTAGAGTTTAAGGGTGAAAGTTACTGATGTCGCTCAAGAAATACCTCCTTTTTAAGGTAAAGTGATCGTCAAGTAAATAACCTAACCGAGGTTATGATCATTCCCACGATGAATATGGTAGCCTCCAGAATCAATTCAATGCACCTTGAGAGTGATTAACCTATTATCTCCCAAGGAAAAAGGGGTTTGAAAACAAGAATTTAAAGTAAACTAAATGAATGCAAGTAATAAACAATCAATGGAAGAGCTAACTAGGGTTAAGTGTTCCCCATGACTCCCTAACGTTGTATTGTCGAACATATGCTATTCTCTTTTGGTGTGTAGGTGTAGTACAGTAAGTTAGATTTACCAAAGTTTTTGATCAAGCAAATAGGTAAATTTTACCCCGGAACTTGATCCATCTTCATGGTATGGCACTACCAACCCTTACTCTTATCCCATTACAACCTCCCCTTAATTTGGTTAAGTTGATTAGATGAGAAAAAACTCGATCGTCTCTTGTTAATTAACTTTTTTCCTATTTGTCACTTCCTTGATCCGGCAAGTGATACTAGGTGAGTTCTAAAGTTGTCCATCGTTAAAAATTAATTAAAGTGAAAAGAATAATGAATACGCCCTAACACACCTTTCTAGAATTACACGTTAACTGATTTTACTTTGTTAGTTCATCATGATTCTCACAACCCTATTGTGGATTTAACTATGAATTATCAGTTTAAACAGAGAGATTATGATGTAGAAAAACAGAATTAAGCACTTATAAGATGAAATTGAAATCATAAAATTCAACTCTTTAATTAAGATCACGAGTTTGAATCAAGAACACACAATGTATGATAAATCCTAAGTGTATTCACTAAAACAAGGTTCAAACTTCACTCTCCCTAGAAACTTAATGAAAAATAACCTAAAAACCAATTTATAATAAGTAAGATACAAAGCCAAAATGAACTAAGAAAACTGTGTCGGCAAGCTTCATGGGACCTCTTTACGTCTCGTAAACCACTTCACGGCTCATAGATTGGGGTTTCATGGATTTTAGCAGTGTTCAAGAGTTGACTTCTAAAAAAAATTCCATATCCCACGTAAGATTCTACAACCCGTAGAAGGTCTCATATGATGACTTTTTAGCATATCACCAGTTTCTGATCTTTCGGGCACGACCATCACTCTACGGCTCATGTACCATTGTACAACTCATGGATCCTCTTGGAAGAATTGACTTAAACTTTACACCCCACACTAGAACTGTATACGAAACCCACTCCTCAACTTGTGGACTACTCCATGACTCATAAAAGGTCTCATGGAACACCAAACACCAGTAACTTCAACATCTTTCTTCCAAAACATTGTCAATGCTGTAATCTTGCAAAACAAATCCAAAAACACAATCAAACCTACTAACATCGTATTGAGAACTCACAAAATCTGCACTTTGGCAACATATCAACACCCTTAACATAAAATAGTTATTTATCCTCTAGCAACATATTCAATCTATATAAGCAGTATAGCAGCATTCAAACTCGTAACCAATGGCATAGACTCAATCAAAATCCAACACAGATAGCTACATTATATTTCAACCTCAGATCAGATAGCCATCCAACAAACTAACACAAATCAGTATGCCCAATGGTGCAACTGTGACAAGTCATGCAATTACAAATAAACAACAATCACCAAATTAGTTAGACATTAACAACGAAATGCAAGTACCCTCATAACAAAGTCCTATTTTACCTCTCAGTATAAAAATTTTACAGTTAATGCTCTGGATGATACTAGATCATTCTCACTCACAAAAGACATTTAGCTACCATGGTCAATACCATATGCTTGCCCCTATACTTATGACTAGTACTTATAACTAGTTGGGTTAGGATCACTTTAGGACTTGGTAGACTTGTAGCGTAGGATCAGGAGGCTTTGGAGTGATATTTTTTAAACAAAGTGACTAATGAACCTCCTTGACACTACGATTTCTACCCTATTTCCCTACGAACCTATCTTTTGATTCATTCTCCTTTTTCCCCCAGTTGAACTTTTTAGGGTGCCTGTTTTCACTCTATTGCAAAATGCCTTTATTTTTCAAATTATTTTTCTCTTTAGCACACTGATTAGGAAATTCTTCATTTTTTTCTTTTTTTGGCACCCTCTCTTTTTTCTTTCCTTTTTTGCAACACTAATTTTTCCTCCCCTTTTTATAACTTTTCCTCACTAGCCACCCTAAACTTAGGCTTTTAGCCTGAGTTGAGGTGCACATTATCCATCCTTTGAACTAGAGCTACTTTTGGAAGCCACCTCTCATCTTAGGCTTTTTGCTTCAGTTAAGGTGCACGATGTTCAAGGAAGGAGAAGGGCAAATTTAGGATTTAATTATGACTTTGGGAGGGTTTCTTAGGTGTTTACAATCAAGAGGTCAATTTTAGGTTTAAATACAGGGATCAAGGGATACATAGCACATTTAGTCGGTTATTTTTAGGCTAAGTAGACTATTATGAAAAACGACCTAAGATCCTTTCCTAACCAACTAATCTACAAGAAAAATAAGAGTAATAGGGCATGTTTTGAATTGAAACATAGTACTGAATCATGCAATTTAGCTCACTCAAACATAGTACTACTTTACATGTTAATATAGACTATCAGATCATGGTTTTTATCGCACTTTTAGCCTAACTTATCAGAACAAGCACTGTCAGACAACTAATCATGCAAGGTTGCTATCAACACTAACAAAATATAAAATTTTTGGTGGGTACTATTTTCAACAAAAACATACTATGCCATGGATATAAGTACTGAATGCTACTAATACTACCTAAACATCCTAAACATGTTGGTTTAACAAAAAGATAAATATCTGTAGGAAAAAAGAACAGAAGCAAGAAAACCCGTTGGACATAAAATTGGGATAGTTAAAGGACAAGTCTACTTAGATGTCACTGAGGCCTATAACTACCTATACCCCATAAAAAGAGTTGTCCATAGTCCCCAATGCACACATAATATAAAAAGTAAAAAGCAAGGGACAAAAGAACATACCTGGGCGCTGAAGAACCTCACCCATCCTTAGGTTGCCACCCAAGTAACGCCTGATTTATTATCGTGGCCTGATTGGGTTCACTTGATTACTCAGACTTCATCAAGTGCCCATGTTTCCACTGTCTTAATTTCTTCATCATTTACAAGGTATAGCTTCACTCTCTAACTGTTCACTTTGAATGTGGTGCCATTTCGTTTCTCTAACTCGATAGCTCCATGGTTAAAGACGCGTGCTACTTTGAAGGGTCTAATATATTTGGATTTGACCTTCCCAAGGAACAACCTCAGTCTAGAATTGAAAAGTAGTACTATATCTCCATGTGTGAACTGGCAGATGTTGATACGACAATCATGCTGAAGCTTCATTTGTTATTTGTACAAGGCTGAGCTTTTACATACTTTCAGGTGGAATTCATCAAGCTTATTCAACTAGTTCAACCTCGAGGTTGCCACCTCATTCCAATCTAGGTTCAAATTTTTCAGTTCCCGCATCGCTTTATGTTCCAGTTCTACTGGTAAGTGACGGACTTTCATAAAAACAAGTTAGTAGGGAGACATACCTATGGGGTTTTTTTAATGCAGCCTGGTATGCCCATAATGAATATCATTAGTGATGAAAAATTTGGTCATCAAAAGTAGCATACCTTTAACTAAACAAATTTTGATCATTAAAATACTTGTAGTAGTTTGATGTTATTTGTTACAAATGACTTTTAACAGCCAAAATTTTCCTAATTAGACCAGGTCGCTGTTAAAGCACATATAATGAATGGATTTAATATTGTCATTAAAAATTTGTGTAACAACAGATAAAAAATCTGTTGTTAAACTTTTAACGTCAGATCTTATAATGACGGAACACGACCAAATTTGTTCCTGTTGCTAATGACCTTTAGCAATCAGATTTGAACATTTAACAACCAAATACCCCCTCGTAAAGGTCATTTTTCTTGTAATGTATCCAACTCGTAATATTGAATTATTTTCCATTATATGTGCATTAATTATTTGGTGACACTATGTCTATGGGATGCATGTCTATATATTCACAAACCATAAGTATTTGCAATATGTGATTAGCCAAAGGGATTTAAACCTAAGGCAAATAAACTGGTTTGAGGTTTTAAAGGACTATAACATAAGTGTGATATATCACCCCATCAAGGTTAATGTTGTTTTGATACATTAAGTAGAATGTCTATGGATAGCACTGTACATGTTGAGAATGGAAAAAATGAGTTAGTTAAAGTAGTGCACTATTTGGCTTGTTTGCGTATGATGTTGAATGGCATGAAGAATGATGGTGTATTAGTACAAAATAGGATGGAGTCATCTTTGATAGAGGAGGTTAAAGAAAAATAATACATAGATCCTATTTGTTTCGAACTGAAGAAATTGGTGGTTGATAAGAAAGGTAAAGTCTTCTCACAAGAGTGAGATGAAGTGCTTCATTACCAAGGCGATTGTGTGTCCCTAATGTAGATGGACTAAGGAAAAAGATACTTGATAAATCTCATAATTCTAAGTATTCTACTTATCCAAGATACACCAAAATGTATAAAGATTTGAGAGGTGTATTGGTTGAATGGTATTAAGAAAGACATAGAAAGAAGTGTGATGAGGTGCTTAAATTGTCAACAAGTGAAGGAGGAAAATCAAAGACCGGGTGGTTTGGCAAAATATATTGAGATACCTATATGGAAATGAGAGGAAGTGAATATGGACTTTTATCACGGGTTTGCCAAAGACTAGGAAGCAGTTTGACTCAATATGGGTGGTTATTGATAGAGTGATGAAAATAACCCACTTTTACTGGTGAAGACTTCTTATGGTGCTGAAAATTATGGTATGTTTTACATTCAAGAATTGGTAAGATTGCATGGGGTATCATTGCCTATAATATCGAATTGTGGTGCTCAATTTACTTCTGATTTTTGGAGGTCTTTCTAAAAAGGCCTCGGTACAAAGGTGAAACTAAGTGCAATATTTCATCCTCAAATGGATGGGCAAGTCAAAATAACAATCCAAACAATGGAATATATGTTGAGGGCATGTGTGCTTGATTTTAAAGGTGGTTGGGATGATCACCTACCCCTTATTTAATTTACTTACAGTAATATTTTCACTCTAGTATCGAGATAGAATAATTTGATGCTTTGTATGGTAAATGGTATACGTCCCCATTAGGATGGTTTGAAGTTTAAGAGATGTCCTTGATTGGATCAGATTTGGTGCTTGATGCTATAGTGGAAGTGAAAGTGAAAGTCATAAGGGAAAGATTAAAGGCATCCCAAAGTTTTCAAAAGTCATACGTCGATGTTAGAAGAAGAGAACTTTAGTTTGATGAAGGGGATTGGGTGTATTTGAAGGTTTCACCTATTAAAAGAAAATGTGTTTCGACAAAAAGGGCAAATTGAGTACTAGATATGTGGGACCTTATGAGATTTTTAAAAGAATTGTGAAGGTAGGTTATGAGTCAAATTTACCTATGGAGTTAACTATGGTTCAGTCGGTGTTTCATGTGTCAATGTTGACAAAATTAATAGGTGATCCTAATTCTATTGTTCCATTAAAGGATATGACTATTGAGGAAGACTTGGCCTATGAGGAAGTACCGATTGAGAGTTTTTGACCAGCAAGTGAAGAGATTGAAGAATAAGGAAGTTATTTCTGTCAAAGTGTTGTGAAGAAACCAAAAATTTAAGTGTGCTATTGGGGAAGAGAAGGAGAACATGATGAAATTATATCCCTACCTTTTTCCTTCTATTCATGCATAAGGTATCTAAATATAATCTATTCCTCCAAATTCTCTTGAATATGAGTTGTCTTGTCATATTGGATGCATACATGATCATGAGACTATTTTTGAATGATATTTGATGTATATGTTTGATCAATTTATGAAAATGATGTTTATATTGCATTGTAGCATTCATGATGAATTATTGGTTATATTTATATTTACTCAATCTTACTTCTGTCTAATTCGAAGGTGAACGATCCCAAGGAGGAGATATTGTAACACTCTGTATGTTAAAAGTGTGGAAAATAGAAGGTTGTAGGAAATGTTTACCTGACTGGTGTTATAAGTGAATCTATGGCTCATGGATTGGACCACGGGTTGTAGAAAGGTCTTGTGGTTGAAGTGCAGATCATGGTGAAAATCTTTGGTTACTAGAAGTTGAAGTAGAGGGAATCTATGAGTTGTACTTCTTAACACGGCCTATAAATTGTTTCGTGAAAGGGATCCTGAGAATAGAATTTTTTTCTATATCTTGAAGAGATCTTCAAAAGGATTCTACTGTCCTTAAATAGAACTGCAAACCGTACATGGGTTTCGTGGTTCTCAATGGTAATTTCTAATAGCTATATTTTTAGAGCCATGCAATGCACAAGTAAGAGTATGAGTCGTACTCCGGTGTATGACCTGTAAAAGTCATTTCATAGATTGGTCCGATAGTTTTTGAAATGAAGGGCTTTTTGGTCATTATATTTTATCAATTTAACCTCTAAGCTACATTATTTTGACCCTTCTAACTAACTTAAATGACTCAAAACCTATAAGACCTATTCCTATCTCATTCTAATTCTTTCACTCTCAAAATCTCTCCAAAATTTCAAAATTTTCTTCCTCTAAGCAAGAGAGTCACTGGAGCTAGGGTTTCACACTTTTGACTAAGGATTTCTAGGTCTTTCATCTCTAATTTCTAAGGTTATTCACTTGAGGTATGTAGGGCTTCATTCATGGACTGGGTTAATCCATGGATCCTAATTCAAACTCTCCTTTTTCCCCAAGTTAAATGATGATTTCTTATGGGTTTTCGTAAGTTGATTCCAAATTATTTGATTATGATTACTACATGATTATTATACCTATTTATGCATGAATAATGAAAAATTACATGATTTCCAATTGAATTAAAGTGATTTCAAGTATATGATAATTATGACTTGTTTAATTGACATGGGTTCCTTTATGAATAATCCAAATTGATTTTAATTTCATGATTTTCACCTAATTATATGATTTTAACTCAATTCCTCATGAACCCACACATAGACCTAATTTTCTGTGATAAAGTTATGAATTTGCTATGTCAAAGTTATGATTTTTATGAATATGATTCTAAGTGTTAAAGTGTGTTTTGGTGATGATGATATGATGAAGAGGTTTAATTAAAACCCTAATATTGTTGTGATGATGAAAAGATGGGGAGTATACCCACACTATATGAAAAGTTATGTAGATGGACTATTCCTATGATATGAGACATTTTCATGAAGTTATAATCTCTATTTTGGAAACTACGAAAGTATGAGTTTGGTAAAGTATGAATTGTGTTGAAAGTAATGTATATGCATGATTATGTATTCCATGAGATTATACTTAGTACCAAATGAGTTTGTGTGAGGGAGGACTATCCCCAAGGGTCCTTATATAATCCTCAAGTCTCATAACTACATTCCACCGTAGGTTGATGATTATGTGCCTATAAGTATAAATAATGGACTAATTTAGCATTATGTTCATGTGATACTCACCTTTCTAGGATAGATCCTTGAGGGTGGAGTCTTCATGTAAATGTGATTCTCACCGTGCTAGGATAGAGCCTATAGAGTGAGGGTTGAGTCTACCATGGCAAAGTAGTCTCCTCTTTCAGTCAGTGTAGAGGGAATATTGGTATTCCATGTAATAGTTTACATGGTCTTATTGTCAGTTATGGTCTTACTTCCATACATTTATTCTAGGTAGAGAATGGTTTTATGATGCTTCTATTCATGGTTTTAAACATACATCGATAATTCAAATCTTGTCTTTATTCTATTGATTATGATTACGCATATTACTATTATGTTATAATGTTACTTGATGAAAAACATACCTACATACTTAGTACATTCCATGTACAAATCTATACTTCTTTGCCTATATTATCTAACCATGTAGGGATGGGCAATGACGAGACTATTTCTCTATTTCATGGGTAGAGTTTGATTTTGCTTGAAGATTGTTGGTGAGTTCCCATGCTTCAGGTAAAAGCCTTGTTCATGTTATTCTTTCATGTAGATACTTTATGATTTCAGTTGTTATCTATCTTGAGGGTGTGATAGTAGCTTGTTTTACATCCCCACCATGATCTATGATGTAGAGGCATGTTTTGGACTAAAGATGTTATAATTCTCCTAAGGGATACTATAACTCTTATATTGTTATGTTATGCTTGCTTACTCTCTTATGAATTGCTTACTTTACCTTATGTATCTTTATGATATGAATAATAGGCTTGGATGGGGCACTTTGGGATGTCATATTCATCTTGTCATGCCTAGGCTCTAAGTTCGAGCCGTGACACTGCAATAAAGTCAAAATTTGAGTTGAAGTTAGTCCACCCTTAAAGGTTTGGAAACTCCTTTCACACTCATTTGTTCACATGAACTTTACCTTCTTTTGGGTCAATTTTTTCAAAGGAAATGAAATAGAGGAGAATGCCTCAACAAATCTCTTATAACACCCAACTAGACCAAAAATCTCCTAATGTCCAAAGGATACAATGGTCCTGGAAAATTTCTTACAACCTCCATCTTCTTAGGGTCAACCTTAATTCCTTGACCAGTTACCAAATGCCCGAGAAATTCCACCTTTTCCAATTGATATTGACATTTTCTAAAATTTACAAACAATCGCCTCTCCCCCAAGGTTTTAAGCATAACCATTAGTTGGTTCATGTGTTCTCCCCTACTCTGAGAATACACCAAAATATCATCTGTGAAGACCATAAAAAAAACATAGAGGAAAGGTTTAAAAACCCTATTCATTAGATCCATAAATATCTCTAGTGCATCAGTCAAACTAAATGACATCACCAAGATATCAAAATCACCATAACTTGTTTGAAAAGCTATCTTGGGAATATCACACTTTCTCACTGTTAGTTGATGATAGCCGAATCAAAGATCTATCTCAAAGAATTCTCTAGTGTCACGACCCGAATAGGGGGCCTAGATGTGACATGGCGAAAGAGGACCCGAAGACCCTCAATCAAGCCATCATAGCATCATTACACACATCATCGGTTTGGAAGCGCGGAATCTAAACACATAGCAAGCAAGTTCTAAGGAATCGGGGACTTGGGATTCAACCTATGGGGACAATAATGGGAATGAGACAAACATGCTTACACATAGCACATAATCATTCACAATACCCCTCATGCAAGTCGATATCATAACAAGAGTACATGATCATAAATCAAGCGAAATAGTATCATATTACATAGCCAAATATCCAACATACAAGTCAAACGTACAAGAGTATAGATTTGTACAACAATGCCTCTACATAGATGAGCGAGGCCTCGAAAAGTTTGAGGCCCACCCTCAAGTCAATACAAAATAAATACATGAAAACAAAGTGGTAGATAGACGATGGCTATTTCCCTTGAACAAGAGGGCTCACCACTAGAAAGTCTTCAACAAGATATCAAGCGTCGTCCGGTAGAATATAATAATCACCCTCGGTCCCTACATAGTTAGAACATGT
>JBCEWC010013239.1:0-15216 GCA_038996855.1 Solanum aculeatissimum
CCAAATATTTGACATTTATGGTTTACCTAATCTTTGACCAAAGAAATCTTAAGCCAAAGATGAAGGCCACATTACAGTTTTGAAGTGAAATTTCATGCTAATTAATTGATTTGAATTTCAATAGTCTCGTATTTATGCGAAAAAGAATAGGCATATTACCCTGAAGTTCAAATCATATGCCGCTAACCCTGGAAAGATTTTTAATTACTTTTGTTGAACAGATGATAAAAATAATTGTCTTTCTCCTTTTATTCCATATTATTTTTAATGTTTTGTTGGTTTATAGTTTCTTGAATTTTGTGTTGATGTTTCAAACAGATTGCAGAGGATATGAGGCCACATCCAATGGTGATAAGTGTTTTGACCAAACTTTGCTACTTTATCCCAACTTGGAAAATAGTTCCTATTCATGATGTTGTTGATTCAGCATTTAGAGACCCTCAAGTTAGAAAAGAGGTACCAACTTTATCCATCTTTTATAATTTGAACAAGTAATTAATTAGTTATTGGACCCATATGAAGTATCCGGCCATATTCTTGTTTGTGACTGCAGATTAGAAACAATCCCTACTGCTACAAGGGAAAGCCCAGGCTACAAACAGCTTACCAACTAATGGCAGTCAGCATGGATTTAGAGCAAAGACTTGAAGAAGTGACATTGCCATTTCTCATTGTTCATGGTGAAGATGACACGGTTACTGATCCATCTGCAAGCAAACTCCTCCATGAAAAGGCTTCGAGCATGGACAAGAGTTTAAAGTTGTACCCCGGGATGTGGCATTCCCTCTCCTACGGTGAATTCCCCGAGAACAGAGACATTGTCTTCTCGGACATCATCGTGTGGCTCAAGGAGAAAATAAGCATAAGGCTAGAGAGGCAACAAAAGCAAGCAAATGATCAAATTTTACCAAAGATGAGCAGTTAGTTGTGGTACTAGTATTTGATTTCTCAAGTGGTTAATGTAAGCATGAAAATATGGAGATCCATGTGCAAACATCTCAACTAATTCTATCTTTCACCACTCTACCTCCAAAACGATGGTCTTTCCGTGACCAATTTTATTTTTTCCCTCAAAAATAGCTTCGCCTTGACAAAATTTGCTAGACAAAGCTTTTGCTGCCAATCGTACCCAAGTAGTGGACAAAAAATTGTTTCAAGACAATGACCTTCTAAGTGACCACAAGTTTTGTCTTATAAGCAAAAGCTAAAACTTAAAACCAAATTGACAACATAGTCTAAGCTATTTATTGAAAGCTACAACTTGAAAGACTCCAGGCCTCACCCTGAGAATCCAATTCAGTACAAGAGTCCTTCACAAATTTAACTCAAATATTCAATCTCAGCATTGTAACTACATTTCTTAGAAGCAAATAGGAAATACATACTTCAGTTAACGACAATTTGCTACAAAAATCAGTTGAAATAGACTAGGCTACGCTACAGCATAATTACAACAGAAAAGCTGGGCGATAATTCACTCCGCTTCGTTTCTTCAAATACTTCTATAGTGAGCAACAGCTTGGAGCGCATGCTGGTCTCTTTTCTTGCATCTAAAAAGGTTCAAATCAAATGAAACATCCGTATCTCTCTGCAACATGCCCTCTTATACCACATGAATGTCCCTCGGCTTGAATAAGACTAAGAACCATCACCTAGTCATTCAAAAAAAAAACAAAAAGCTCAATTTTGAGTGGTTTGATCTACCAAAAAATAAACTGACACATCAAGTCTTTTGTGCTCCTAGGCAAATGACATGTTGATGTACCAAATAGAGAAACAAGACATTATTTGCCATCACATAGAAGTACTTGAGCATGCCCTAATAAATGGCATATTAATTTGCTACTAGAGTTGAGCGAGAATTAATTGACCAACACAAATGAGTTGATTGATGACAAAGGCAAAAATTTATCAGGCTTCCACACCATAAATAATATAAAGAAAGCTTCTAAAAACTCGTTAACACCCTCCTTTTTCCCTTTTCGATACACACATCTTGGGTACACCTTGACCAGACTACTGAACAGCTTGATTAACTCACAAATACGGATTGACAAGACAATCATGCTTGCCAAGGTTGGAGCAGATGAGCTCACACCAAGTGTTCTAATCGAGAGTCAAACTAAATTCTCTTCAAACTTGTTTTTTCTTTTAGTAATCATGACCCTTGAAGGTGCAGGCGTCTTAAGGGTTGAAGAGTTAGACCAACAACTGGGGGAACAAGGTCCAAATTCTAGTACACTGATGAATTCTTATCATTTGTCTGGAAAAGCTACTTAACACATGCTGATAGAAGGTCAAAAGTACTTGGTGGATTAGTCAAAGCACATGCAAACTTACCTGGACCAAATGGTTATTCCAAAAAATATCAACTATGGCTGACATGCAAAAGCTTATATGTAAGACCAGAATCTACCTTCATCTAAAAATGTTCTCAAATAATTTTGTTTCTTATTTCTTCGAGCTTCTTCAGAATCTCGCCGGGTGTCCTATCCAACTCATCCGCAATTTTGCGCTGCATATCCATGGGCAAGGTTGGGAATTGTTCACACAAGTCTCCATCTATTACATCCTGCAAAATAGTTCCAACATCTCACTGTTATCTTCCAACATGAAATAAGGATTCATAATCAAAGCTTATTTTAAATATATGAAACGCAAACTGAAATCTAGTTAATTGGTCAAAACTGAAACTTGTAGCAGTTTCACTAAAGCTGCATAATTCAGCAATAAAAATTGCAACTAGCAAGAAATATCAGCCTGGAACACATAGAAGACAGCATGCGACAACTTGGAACTCCCTTTTGTTCAAAGCATATAAATCAACAGTTTCAAAAAGGTGAAATCGAGAACAACAGGAACATTCACAAGGCCACTAAATTGCTCATTGTCAAAAATATTAGGCATACACATGCATGCCAAAGTTGCACTCATCAAGATATAGCTTGGTGGATGTAAACACCTACAATCAAGAAGCACAAGCACATTTGTCATTCCTAAATTGCTCAAGGATTTGATGATCCAACTTTCTGTTTTCTGGAGTAAGTAGAGATTTTAATATTTGAAACATTTTATTTGTGACCTAGGGTAGATCAAGTCACCTTCCTACCACCAAGTTTTGAAAAGTAGCTAAAGACAAATTAGCTTCAGCATCAAAGTTAGCTTCCCATGGAAAATCATTTGCATTCATTTACTACACGTGCATCTCTGCTTCCAATAAGGTATCAAGCTGAGAAGGTAAATAGTACTTTTCACATTGGAACAATAAGGAAATAACTGATTGAGCAAGTACAAGCCTACCTTAACTGGGAAATAGGCAGATCTGTAGGCCATGTGATCCCTGCCACATAAAGGTGGGAACTCCTGCCTCAAATGCATCTCCAAATGAGAGAAGAAGTCAACATCATCCCTTGAGGTAAATGGAAGCATTGCCCCGACACTTCCCATCACAGTCCCGTAGATTATACATTCGCCCCCTCCTGGAATAAGTGATGCCTTTTGCAAGCAAGAGACCACATCACCAACATTAAATTGTACAATTTCCTCAACCTTATTAGGGGCTCCATTCAGCTTCCCCTGCTCCCATTTTATTTTTCCACCAGTAGGATCTTCTTCAATCTCATCCGAAACGTCCTGAGATAATCGCACAAAGTAGATATTCCCAAACTTATCAGCTCCGGCCACAGTGTCAAAATCTACATGCTGTGCTGCAGTTAGCCATCTTGGAACCGTGTCATCAGCAAATATGTACAGTTGGTTTTCGTCACGTCTATACTTACAGTAGTGGAATGACTGCAAGAAGTCAATAAGTGGAGCAGATTAGTAGAAACAAAATTTCATGAAATATGACATCGAAGAAGACTATAAAGAAATACGAAGAAAAGTTCCTTGAGAAATTATCTAACTTAACCAACAGGCTACTTTCTATGGATTTGAAAGGCTAATTCAGTCATTCTGTAGTAATTAGTATTATTCAAAGAAATATCATAGGTAATTATGGATATAACTAGCAAGATGGCTAACATATAATCATGCAACCAAGATTCATTTTTCTACTACAACACAGCAGAAATTCAAAATACTTTTAAATAGTTATTCTACGTGGCAACTTTAATTTATGATTTAAAGAACTTCGCTGATGTTAATTTCAGAGCTATTTGAATCAATAAACTTCATTAATTTTACTAGGTTATCCAATTTAATGCAAAATGTTCTAAAAGCAATATATCATTTCATACTTGGTAACATTTCTTCCAACCATTTCTATTGCCTCAATTTCGCAGAATACTCTTACAAAAAAATTTCACACGTATGATCTCACTATAACTCGATTCTCGATGCGTAGTCATTAGATTTTTTTCCCAACCTAGTCCTTAGGTTCAAAACTGTCCTTAGACTAGAAGGCAGAACACAACTTCTCTGACACAATTTCCATCAAGTAAGTAGTATTCAGACAATTTAAGTTAGGACAATAATTCCTCTAACATATAAGGTAGAATATTTCATAATGGTCATACCTCTTGCATGTCACCAACATAAATCCGATCACGATAGGTATGGATAGTCGTGATTGAGTTTGGAAATAACTTGTTCTCACATTTTCGGAGCAGCCTTTTCTTCCCCAAATCATACAACCTAAGGACAGACCCAATACCAGCCAGCAGTCTTCCTTGGAACTGACATAGTGCAAGAGGAACACCATCTACCTGTGTCTTATGCAAAAGCTCTAGGACCTTCCCATCCTCTTTAAATTTGTATATATGGATGTATGCTGCTTCAAATGATTTTTTGGGCCAAAACTGGAGGCCCTTGGCAGTACCAACAGCTAACAGAGTTCCGTGCTCCTTGTCATGGAAATTAACAGTGCATATGCTAAATGCAGCCTCATTATCCTGAAGCTCTAGCAGACAAGTGGTTTGTGTTGTCCTCGGATCAAGGACTCTGATGCAGGAAACCCATCTTCCTGACTCCGACTTAGGATAACCATATTGTTCATCAGATAGTGGATCATTACCATCCTCATCTTCACCATTCTCCATTTGTTCTGCATTTCCATTTTCGACATTCCCAGCTGCCTCGAAGCACTCTTTTTTGGCAGCTTCACGCTCTTCTGCAGTATATGCTCCCTGGTCACTCTCAATCATTATCACCATCTTCCGTTTGGGTTGAAGAACAAACCTTCTTGGTGTATACCTTAAGGGTATAGCTGTTTCATTGAAAGTCTCACCCAATCTCTCTATTGTGAAGACCCTCAACGCATCCCCAGCAACCGCAACCACACCTTCTGCACATTGATCAGATGAAAACGAGGCTGCATATTCAAGACTCTCATATGATAAAGGTGTCAAAAGAAAATGCCCTTGGTGTATATAACCTAGCCATGGTCTACTTGACAAGCAAAGCATCGCACGCCGTCCTCTCACAACAATAGAAAAGAGCTTAGGAGCTCTAAGCCCCAAGAAACGTGAACGTGCATCCGAAAGCTGCCCAGTTATCATATCCACCACAGTCCTGAATAAAACTCCATTTTGTAAACCAGCATTAAGAAATAGACTGGCAGGGTGATCTGCACCATCCTCTCCACCAACGGAGGCCTGAACTTCAAGAAAAAGGAGAGACTCTGGCGGTGAAGATACACTTTGCAGGCTCAAAACCTGCATACAGTCATCAGGGTCCAACGACAAGATACGGATTGTATTATCATATGATCCAACTGCAAGGAAGCGGGACCTTTGTCTTCCCTCAGGAACAGGGGCAATGTCCAGACAAGCTATATCACCTGACATCTCATGTTTCTCGACTTCCATCAACTGGCCTGTCATATCCACTTCAAAATATATAAGCTCCCCTCCACTTAAAGCAATTACCACTTGAAGTCTATTGGATCCAACCTTGACAATAGTTCTCTTTCCAGGAGTTCTCCATTCATTAATACGGCCATCTTCTCTAATATGCCTTATTCCGCTGGGATGAACTTGCATCAACGAATCATCACCAATCAATGAAACAGAAAGAGAAGGAGTAGTATCAAGAAACCCACTGTCACTAACTTCTTCAACTGTCTCACCAATAGAAAGAACAAGAGTTGCATTCGCAAAAGAGACAACAATGTATGCATCAAACTCATCATTAAAATTTTTTTTAACAGTCCAGACAGCACTTGGAACACCAGGAAGCTGCGACACAGCCATTTCACTAACAGCTAAACCTGGCCTAAGTATACGCAGCGAAGACCGGGGACCCCTCCCACAAAGTGAAAATATTTGGGGAGTTTCTTCCTCAAAAAGATTTACAATTTTCATGTCCATGATAGGCATCAAGCTCTCAATCTGATCGATCCTAACAAGATTCTTTAGCTTTCTTGGCTGGAAAAATACAGGCTGAAAACCTTCTTCAGTTTCCATTAACGTCGATGATGAAGCTTCAATATCTGGATCATCTCCTATAGCCTGAAACTGATACAACGCATGATTCCCAAACTCTGAAGAAGCAAAGAGGAACCCCGACTTCAACACACACAGAGAAGAAGTGACCGGAATTGTATCAAAATACTTGATCTTTAACTCCTTAACCCTGTCATTGTCATGGTCCAATGTCACCTTAAAGATATCTCCATATTCAGTTTGCAAAAGAAAGAAAAACATTGTCTTCTGCTTATGCATAGCAGCCGAAACAATCAAAACTCCACGTTCTGCTGGCAAGTCTACCCTTCTGGGAATAACAGCCCTAACATCAGGGTGTCCCTGATTCTTATATATCACAAAATTCTCTGCACAAACAAGCACACCACTCGGACCATCCCCACCTCCAGGAACAGTCACAAGTAAATTAGCACCATTATCAACTTGTTCAGACCACTTCCTCGAAACATGATTAAGTCCTAAATCTAATTCATAAAATGTCAAATGCTTTTGAGCCTCATTCGCAGCTTGACCAGTTGGATCCTGATCCGCCTCCGAATAATCCAATTCGATAGCAGCAAATATTGGGTTATCAAATCCACAATCAACCCCACATATCGAAAACGTAATCGTATGGCTCTTATGAGCTTCTAAAGGCGACGAAATTGTTAACCTAGCTGCAGTATCCCTATTCAAAACATACACAAGCTTCTGCTTCTCACAAGCACCAATCATCACAGCCCGACCTTTCGGGTCAATAGCCAAATACTGACCCGGAACTATCCTCCTACAACCCGACTTCCCAAAAGTCTCCTGATGAACTTTATCAAAACAGTTCTTCTCTTTATTATACTCCAATATCACTATCCTACCCGAATCCGACCCGACTACAATGTAATCCTTTTGAGCACCAGTTAACCGGAATTGTGCTAAGGAACGTATAGCGCCGAAGATTTCAACAGATAATAGAGTTTGAATCTTACCATTATCATCGGGACGAAGGAGGTCAAGGACTTTTCCACGAGCAACGACGATTTCTTGTACTTTTCCGCCGGAAAAGCTACCGTTGATAGCACAGAGTATGCCGGTGGGTTGTTGGAGAGTAAGACTGTAGAGATACATTCTGCTAAACCCCTAGCTTGTGAGATTTAGGGTTTTGAGGAAGAAGGAGAAGTAGATTCAGAAATGTGAATATGCATAAACCCTAGATGAGGGTTGTAAACAAAAATGGAGCTCCGGTTTTTATTGTGGACCGGATGGACCCAAGAGGCGGTTCGGGAGAGATAGAACCGGTTCGTCACGAGACACCGAAATTAACATATTTCACCACTCCAATCAAAATTATTTATATTCGTCTATTGTTAACTAATATACAATTAATTTTGTTTCGTTAAATTGTTCAATTTGAATTATTTACATGAATATTATTTTTATTTTTTCATATAAATGCACATAATAGAAGTTATTGTGATTTAATTTTACAATTACACTTTAATAAAATTATTGGTTTTTATAGAATTAAGTTAATTAGTGAGATCTTTCAAAAATAATAGTTAATTAAACTTCATAAATTTAATTTGCGTGGCAGAGTTGATTGAGTACGAGATCTCTCAAAGGAGGAATCTCAGGTTCAAAATCTTTTGCATACTTTCTCGATTGATGAGTTTGTCACACGAGACTTGCCTAATGCGATTTTCATCCTATGTAATTTATAAACTATTACACTGGAGTTAAATTTATTCTATGCACACTCGAAAAGTGTCACGAATTTTCTTATTATAAAGGGGGAAAAAGGCAGAAAAAACTTTATAAATCTATTAGCCAACTATCATGTTAAAGTAATTTTAAAAGTGATAAATCATTTAAATAGAGAAAAGTCCAAATTCATATACTTGATTAAAACTATTGACATCAGATTAATGGTTGTCTAATTTTCTATATTTTATTTTCATATTCAAGATCATCATATTTGTGGATTTGTTATAAATCACTTCATTAAGGCATTATTGTTATAACAACTCTAAGTCCGTCACTCTTACTGAGCAATATTCATACTTGATATTTACGTCAAATAAATGAATTTATCACTTAATTATAATTAAATATAATTTGATGTAAACATTGGAAGTGGATTAATTTATTTTTTTCCAGTTAGGAGTTCTTTCTTTACCTTTTTGTAAACTATTCCAAATTCCTCTGATATTTATAACAAGTACATGTTTTATTTTTATTTCACCTGAGGTATGATAATGTACTACTACTGTCAAAATCATTAGCAGAGTAGGTTCAACAAATCTAATGTCTTAAAATTTTGTGTTTTGTAACTAAACCGTTTCATCAGGTCCACTTAAACCAAACTATTTATACCCAACTAGCCTAAACTTTTTTCTCATCAACAAACATTCTGCTTAATTCTTAATTTGCTTCTTCTCATCAATCATAATAGCAACAAACAAGAAATGGTCAAATTTACCCAACTCACATTCAAAATCACCTTTTGCATTTTGCTATTAGCCCTCTCATCTGACTATGCTAATTCAGCAAGAATTCTTAATGAGTTAAGTTTAGATGAACCCGACGTGGCTCCGGTAGCCACATTGCCTAGTGGCCACTTTCCGGCCACAACCACTACTCCTGCAGATGATGATTCTTCTGTTCCTGCAATCGTTGTAGCTCCTTCAGCTGAGCCTGCCCCTACGGTTCTAATAGCTCCCTTAACGGATTTGCCAGAAGAACCTGAGCCTCATGTAGCCTCTGTTACCAATGCGGCACCAGGAGCTGTTGCCACAGTGGCAAATCCTATTCCGGACCACTCCACATTCTCATTCTTCATGCATGACATCCTTGGTGGCACACACCCTACAGGGAGAGTAGTCACCGGGATTGTAGCCAGCACAGACGCCAACAATTTACCTTTCACCAAGGCGAACAACAACGTCTTCCCAATAGACGGTGGAGTTCCCGTCAACAACATCGTCAACAACAACAACTACCCTTTCCTAGCAGGGCTAAACGGACAACAACAATCCACCATCGTCCTCCAGAACACAGGAAACAATGACATTGTCAATACGGGGGACAATCAACCTTTTGTCACAGCTGGACAACTTCCTAGTGGCCTTACCCTTCAACAACTCATGTTTGGATCCATAACTGTCGTGGACAACGAAATAACACAAGGACATGAATTGGGATCATCAATTCTAGGTAAAGCACAAGGATTTTACCTAACAAGCTCCTCCGATGGTACGAGCCATACACTAGCTTTAACAACTCTTTTCCATGGACAACGTGAACATGAAGTTGATGACACCATTAGCTTCTTTGGAGTTCACAGGACCGTGACGTCAATTTCACACATTGCCATCATTGGAGGTACTGGAAAATATGAAAATGCAAAAGGTTATGCAACAATTGAAACTATGCCTTATGTTGATCAACATACAACTGATGGTGTTGAAACAATTACACATTTCACTGTGTACATTATCCCTTAAAGCTTAGTGTTTTTATTTAATTTTCACTATGTTTGGTTTTTTGTTTTTGTGATTCTTCATATTGTAACGGCATATGGTTAAATATTCTGATTATTGTTATTATACTCCTACTATATGAAAATACTTTTTTTCTGTCATAAGTATACCTCAATTATTCTTCTAACTCACAGCCAAAATAGTATGATCGATAGTTATGGTTTAGGCCGAGTTCAATAACTTTAGCCTAAATTTTGTATTTGTATTGAAAATAAAATTCATTTAATATAAACTATTTGGAACCTAATAAGAGGAAAGAGTTTTGGTTCAGAATCCTCATAAACTAAGCTAGTGTTTGGATTAAAACTTGGAAAAAAAATGAAAAATAGCTTCCGAAAATTGATATATTGTTTGAACAAACTTGAAAAAGAAGTTATGTTTTGTGAGTGGAACTAGTTTTTGGAACTTTGAAATAATAGTTAAAAATTGATCCAATACGGAAAAAACAATGTTTTTCAATATTTCTTTCCTCTTTTTGGAAAAAGAACTTTCAAGATTTATGTCAAATGAGAGCTAAATTATAAAGTCTTTTTATTACTGTACATCTGCTGCTATCTCTCACGTGGGTCTCCTTACCCCACTCTTCCTCTAATTTTCTACACTATTATCAAATTTAATTCTACTCACTCACTAGTTTATTTGAAGTCTGACTAATTCGTAGTTTCATATTCAGTAAAACGCTTTCTAACAAAAATGACTTCATATCCAAGAGGCCATTAGAGAATAAAAGAATCGATGAGAGGAGTGTTGTCTAATATTTTGCAATATTGATCTAGTAGCTTGTATTGGCGATCATCAAAATTAGATATAGTAAATCTAGACCATGAGTACATATCATTCATCTGTTTTCATACTCACATGGTAAATTAAAATAGTAAAAATTACATAACTAATTACATCGTTATTAGTTTTGCTTCAAACCCACTAACCGTCTTGCTCCACGTTACCTTTTATAAAAATACACCAGATAACACAAGACATATATGTACATATATACATACATCATGATATTCTGTTTTTTTATAGAGGATATTTTTTAATTTTAATGTTTATATTTTAAAGGTGATTTACTGATATTTTCTCAAATGCTAGAAGCAAACATCTCTTTATTCATGTGTTTGTTTTATGGCGAGGGTATTTTTTGAATTTCAATATTTATGTGTGCTTTAAAGGTGATTTACAAATACTTTTTACTAGATAGTTTGATCTTATGTCGGTAAAAGATATTTGTCAAATAATTGAAACTCAACATGAATAAAATATTGATAATGATATTAAATATTTGTCAAATAAAAAATGTCATATAAATTAAGATAGAAAAATGAAATAAAACCACTTTTAATAAACTTTGTTGGAATACAAGACTTTGCATCTAGTATATATATAAATAATCCAAGTGTTGACCATACAATCCACATTCCTTATATCTAGTCAATCTCCAACAATTTACAACTCTTATATTTTCAATTTTAGGAATCTAAATTTAAACTTTACTTATACTATTTTCATCAAATTTATTAGATTCAAAATTTATTATTGATATATTTAAATAAATCTTTTGACACACACATATATACCTAGCCTAAGTCAAAATTTATCTGATACGTTGGATACGCCTCTGAATCAGTCCTATATATGACCATACACCAAACATTTAATTTCTTTTAAGGTTTTGGTATTGTCAACACCAACTTGTGACACATACAAAAAAGAGAAGAAAAAAAAAATACTCAAGTGGGATGTTTGGGGCAAAAAAAAACAAGTTTATATATGTGTGTGAGACTTTTCGATCTCATTCTTCAACATCCATTCCATGCTCACGGCTTGATATTTGAAGCGTGGATAATTTAATTAATTTGGTAGTCCAGCATTAGGTGATATAGGCCGCGCTTTGATGCCATGTAAAAAATAAATCTTGGCCTAACTCAACGTCAAAACTAGCTTATTAGAATAGGACTGTCCAAGTTTATATAAGGATATCACACATCTCATTAACCATCGATGTGAAAGTTTTTCCAATACATACTAGTATGATATTTTTCAATGAAGTAGGGACTACGACATTGGTAAAAGATAATTACAAGTAATAATTCATATAACGGGTAAAACGCAACTATATCAGCTTAAAATATACTGATAGTGTAAAAATGCTTTACGCATGATTTATGAGAACTCAAAGGTTAGATCGCTATCTTATAAATGTAACTATTATTCTTGTTTGTTTGATTCCTTGGAAGAACCTTGTTCTTTGGAATCTAATATCATTTTCTGTATCATAGCACTTGTCTCTTCCTCTGTCATACGATCTTTGTTGTTTTGTGATTCTTTGTATTCCTCGAAAAACTCTTTGTTCTCTTTCTCCAACTCCTTCCACACTGCAAAATATAAACATAATTAAGTGGTGCATTCACGATTTGAATTTTATTTGGCATCATAGTCATGAGATTCCGAACTTAAAGTTTATGAATTCTAAATTCTAAATTGTACTAAAAACAAATAAAAAATTTGAATCGGCTACTATTTTATACTAGTACACCATGGCTGGAACTAGGGACGCAAGGGATTCCTGTAAAATATTTAGTAATCTTTTTTTTAATTTACATATATATAGTTGGTATTTAATCTTAGTCGTGAGCAGGATTGATTACATGTGTATATGTTTTAAAACCTTCAAAGTGAAATTCGATTGCATGCATGCATAAGCTACATAGTATGTTATAGAGCTTAGAAGAGTAAAACTAACCAGTAGCAGTGATAACAGGTTTGATGTTTGCATGCTTGGATAGTGCCTCCATGCACTCTTCTTTTGTCATTTGGAAAATCAAGCACTTCTCTATCAGGTGCTGGACCTAAATTAGGGTTTACATGTTAGTAACCGTCGAGGAAATCTTGAATTCAAGTCCAAGAGTAAGAAAAATCCTACCATCACTCAAAACTAAAACAAGGTGCTAAATATACATGATCACAAAATATTTCAATTTACCATGTGGATGTATGAAGCAGATGAATGATCATGTGTACTCATGATATAGATTTACTCACCAACACAAGCTATATCTAGATCAAGCAGAACATTCGTTTAAATAACATTAGAAGAAGCAACTGTAGAGTGGGACAACTAGTCCCACGTGAGAGATAAATAATAACTGGTGGAGAGGGGATTAGAGTAGATTTTGTATGTGACTATTTCTGCCCCCTCCATGTGATAAGTGGGTCCATTACATAATCAATAACCCAAAAATATTATGTGTCATTCCCCTATTGTACTAAATTATTTACTCACATTTATAACCCAATCAGATATCGCCACGTCTCTTTGATTATCAAACTACATTATTTGCTAACTCATGTTTCTAAACTTGTGGTGTTTGGAAATATGTGACTACTTATCACACGACATGACCCACAATAATTTGTGTAATAGTATCTTATCACAATTCAACTTTATAAATAGATAATCCATAAATTTCTAAAGGCCAATCGTATATGCAATATTATAAAATTCATTTAATCAATGATGAATGTACACATCGTTTATAGTATTTTTATAATCATTAGATCACAACCTTTTTGGTAAGTCACTTGATTGAATTAGAAAGCAAACACCGTACCACAACATTTACACTTCCAAAATTATGTGAATTGCTTTCGAATAACATAGAATATTGTCTAGCACTAGTAGATTAGCCAATAAAAGTTTAGTATAATATTCTTTAAATGATATAGCTAGCTAGTCTATTATATTATTTTCTTTGTCTCTAAATATTTATCATGCTTTGCTTTATTAAATTTAACTAATCTTCAAATTAAAAGTTATGTTAAATTATATTGATTTAATAGCATAAAATTAACAGTTAAATATTCAAACTAAACAAAAAACACTGATATAGAAATTGTCTTACAGGGGTACCTCTGCCACTGATTGCTAAGTTGCAAAAGCATCTTTCAACTCATTCTCAAAGTGATTGTGTTGTACATATTGCTTTCACTCTACAAAACTCATGTCTTGTGGGGGTAAATTAGTCATTTCAAGAATCTTTCACTGGCCTACTCCTGATTCACTTTTGATAAAGTGAGTTAGCACCAGAATCCTTTTGAGTATCTTATGGATCATTGATTGCTTAGCAACTAGTCATATGGCTCAAAGCATGCCCTAAATGATAAAGGATTTTATTTTTTAATTAATATTATTGGATCGTGGGCCTGACTCAATCTCAAAAGTTAGATTGTAAGGAGAGAATTGCTTAAATTCATGTGAGCAACAGATCCATCTCCCCCACTGACATAGGATACTTAACACCCTATCGCGCCTAGGAATGGTGCATGGATTAAGAACAGCATCGGTGGAGGACAAGAATTGAGATGAGTCTGACTCTGATACTATGTTAGATTAGGTCTTGGAGGTAACTCACTCTCCAAAAACAAACTTGTAAGAAGAGAATTGTCCAAGTCCATATAAAAGAGATCAAATGGCTCGACGTGGGTGACTTAGCAATATATATAATTATTACTACTTGTTTCTTACTTTCCTACTGACTTATTTTTTCGATTTCAATTTTAGATTGTTACTCATTTTTCTTTGTTTTGATTATCATATTACTTGTTGCATCCGCTCTATTGTTCTCTCCTCCATTTTGTTCTAGTATGACTTCTCAACTATTTGTTTTATATGCATAATGCATTTGAGTGGAGAGTCAATAAGAAATTGCTAGCCTCTCTACCTTGATAACGTAGGGATAAAGTTATATGCACGTTAATACTCTTTTCAAATCTTACTTGTAAAATTACATTGAATATATATGTTATTGATGTTTTTGGGATCCTTTGTTTGCTTTTATCATTAGCAATACAAAGAGAAGTGATGAGAAGATTGGGTAAAAGGATATAGGGAATAAATTATTTGTGGTTCTTGCATGATTAATTTGTACAATATATCCCTTAGAACTTTGCATTTCAAATTTGAAATTAAAATAAATAAGAAAAAATTATACAAATACACAACTTATCTTATCGTAATCTCTAAAATTTTCTACCATTTAAAAAAATTACAAAATTCCCATTTTTTTATATTCTCTCTCCTCTTATTTGATACTTATCATTAGCTTTTTCATTTAATCTTTTATTAGCCTATTATTAGGGCTATTTTGAATTTTTCAGATTTAGAATCCAATTAGTTGTCAATCACTATGCGTTAGGCAAATATTCATAATTAATTTCAAATTAAAGTTAACCCATAATTAATTTTCACATAATTATTTCTTTTCTTTTCAAAATTTTCTCTC
>JBCEWC010013240.1:0-15216 GCA_038996855.1 Solanum aculeatissimum
GTCTTAATTCTTTAAATTCTTGAGTTTCATGACATTGCATGCATACATGAGCACGAAAATGATTTAAATGATGATTTGACCTGAGTTTTGAAAGACTTTTGAAATAGTGCATGATTCTTTATAAGTTTGATAAAAATGTCTCTTGTTTGATTGTTGTCCTCAAGCCGTAGTTTTAACTCATTAGAGGATGAATGTTCCCAAGGGGGAGATGATGTAATGACCCGAAATTTTTTTAACATCGTAATGGTTGATCTAGGTTAATGTTAAATTGTTCGTGGTTGAATTTTGGTAGCGATGGGTTGTATTTAAGTGGACGGATTCCAAACGGATCATTTAGTGAGGTTGTAGGGACGATTGGGCAGTGAACTTTGAAAGATCATAACTTGTTTTACGGGTTGAACTGTGTGAGCTACTATAACTCAAATTGAAGCTCTTTGAGTTATCTTTGCAACACAATCATTTTCGCTCAATTCGGAGTTTGTATGCGAATGTTATGGACAAAACAGTGAGACTGCCTGTAATTGGAAGGATGTTGGGAACAAAGTTCTGGAACTGGGCTAAGGCTGGACCACGGACCGTTTGGTGGTCCACGGTCCATGGGGGTGCTCGTGGGGTTATCTAGTGAGCTCCTGGAGGCTAGAGTTCTATCCATGGCCCAAGTAAAGTCCCACGGACCACCTCACGGTCCGTGTGACCCTTCACGGGCCGTGAAGGGTCCCGTGGAGTGGGAAAGAATGTTGTCCAAGGTTCGGAGCTAGACTCCGGACCAAGTGATGCTCCACGGACTAGTACACGGTCCGTTGCAGCTACAAGGTCCGTGAGGCCCCTCTTGAAGTGATCCATAAAGTCCCCCGAGAGTTCAAGTCGAAGTCGAGGCCATGTGTAGCCTCACGGTCAGGTATACAGGCCGTGTACCAGTAAACGGCTACTGTAGCTCTTCCGTGTGGCACTATTTTCAGTGAATTAGTCCTTTTCATTAATGGTTAATTAATAATTTAGTTAGATCCTATGCCACTTTTAGGCTTTCTAAGGTCCTCTAACCCCCCTAAATCAAACCCTAAACCTTTTTCTTCCATTCTAACACTCCTAAATCCTCTCCCACATTCTCTCAATTCTCTTGACCTCCATTGATGAAATCTTAAAGAAATTTGGGGCAATTCACCTTGCTCGCCATTCCATTAAATTCTCTTGATTAAACTCAAGTTATGTGGGTTTGATTCATAGATTACCTTTCATCCATGAATACCCAAGAACCCTCTTCTTTAATTTATGAATTTAAGCTTCTTTTGATTATAGGTTCTTTAATTCTTGATATATTTTAATCCATTGAGTTGTGGCCTGTAGAAATTAGGTGATTTAATGATGATTTAAGTTTGAATTTTATGAAATGAATGGAAGTTCTTGAAGGATCAATGTGCATATCCCTTTTATGGTTTAATATGCATGGGTAATTTGCATTATATCTTGAATTGGAATTTTATCATGGATGATGTTGAATTGCCTATTGAATTATGATTTTAAAGTTTGAATCTTCATTACCTATGCACATGATTCTCATTCATGGAATATGCATTGAAAAATGGTTATGATGAAACCCTTGTTATGATATGATATGATATGCTAAGGCTTGTGATCACATAGTCTCTCTTTATGGCTCTTTGAGTATTATGGTGCTTACACCACTTTGTTATGATATGAAGGCTTGATATGATAAGCTATGTAGATGAGGTACTCTTTTTGCATTGATATGGAATGGTTTTGGAAATTCTTGATGGCTTTAGCCTAAGTATTGATATGGATTTGATCATGTTTTTATTTGGTTAATGATGCATAATTTTGAAAAGAATGTCAACTCTCCATTTTGAAAACCTTGCATGGATATATATATGTATTCTCGTAAGATGAGGCTTAGTACCATGGGATTGGAGTCGAGGTGGACTATCTCTAAGGGTCCATACTCCTTTCCATCAAACCATGTGCCAACATGGGATTTCTCCCTAGATGGGATGACTTGTTTGTTTCCCCTTATTGAACAGTGTTTAGAGACCTACCTGGCAAGCAGTCCAGATCCAAGTAGTAGCTCGCTCGGGTCTCCCCCAGTGTCGGTTGAGGCAACAGCCTCGCTATAATATGATCTTAGGTTGCATTTCATGCATCATGTCATGGCATATTGTTATAATATATTCCTCTTGGCCATGTGTATTCCTTTCATATCACTTGTCCCCTTTCCATCTCATTGGTCATACTATATTATCATATGCATTGCATGCTCGCATACATAGTACATATTTTGGGCTAATCCATACTCTTTATCTACACGTTCTAACCATGTAGGGACCGGTGACAACTTCTATCTTCCGGCGGACGACGAGTGATACCTTTGGAGTTACTAGCTTGTGGTGAGCCCTTTTATTTCAAGGGCAATAGCCACCACCTATCTTCCTTGTATTAGTTTATTTTCTTATTTCATGTATTGAGGGTGAGCCCCAAACTATGTCGAGGCCCCGCTCTTTTATATAGAGGTTATGTTGGACGCATACTACTCTAATGCGTTGTATTGTGCTTTATTGGGATATTATGCTTATTGAGAATCGTTATGGAAATGATGTTTTGTTTATGCTTATGCTTATGTTTATGGGATTGTGAATGTTGGGGAATGTGCTTATGTGGAAAGTCCCCCAACCCGGTATGCCCCCATAGATTGAGTCCTACTTACCCGCCCCTTAGAAATACTTGCTATGTGCTATGTGATTCATGTTAATCCCATTTCCGGCAACATCCCCATAGCTTAAGTCCAAAGCCCCATTTCCCTTAGAATTATGTGTTATGTGTTTACTTTTCTGTGCTTTCGAACCGATGATGTGTGTGATGATACTAGGATGGCTTGATCGAGGACTTTTAGGTTCTCCTTCGCCATGTCACATCTAGGCCCCTTATCCAGGTTGTGACATTTACAAAGTCAATGGTTAGCCTTGATAGATGGGGTCCAATAAATTGGAAATTCTACTAAGTGTGGAAGTACTTCACGAGGCCATCCACAACTCACGGATTCAAGAATGACCCATGGATAGGGGTTTCATGTGTTGATTGTTTGTAACTACTTTTTGAAGATTAGAAAAGAAGAACGAGATGATGAGAACCACAACTTGTGGTTCAATGTAAAACCCGTAATCGGGGTCTCATGGTTCTTGTCCAATAGTTTTAATGATGGGAATGTTTTCCTTGTTGACAATCCTAAACCGAAACTATATAATGTTTGAGACTCTTTATCCTCTAATTAGACTATAAAGCCCTTGAATCCCCATTCTTTTTCATTTTTCCACTTCCTCACCTTCTCTAAGGAAAATATCCTCTCCAAGAACAAGGCAAGGAGGCTAGGGTTTTCTAGGATCTCCTCTATAACGACAAGTTCGTTCTTCATATGGTTTACCTTAGGTATGTGAGTTGATTTGTAGGTCCCCTTTCACCCACAAAGTCCTTCGTTAAAAGTTTTTTCCTTTTGCTTTAAGTTCATTCATACTACCATGCATGCTAATGATAATTTTATGATGCTTTATGTTATATAATGCCTTTAATGTTACCATGTAATGTGTTACTAAGTATTTTCATGTGTTTTAAGTTGATAGTGATGAATCCAATGATGTAGTTTTTTGATGAAGAAGAGCAGGCTATGAATGCATGTTTTAAATAAGCATATTACTCCCATGACCATGCATAATTCTTATGACTGATGAGTTTTTCTCATCTAATGATTTGATGCACTAAGTTTGGAGTAAAACCTCGCATGTTATATGATGATAAGTAGGGAATAAAAGAGAGGTTTAAGTTGACAATTTGTCAAAGTTATAAGCATGATAATAATGCCCTAAATTTTGTTTATGATGGTCTTCAAGATGAACAATCAATTCTCACTTGGTGGTTCCTTGTGTTTTGAGCTATTCTAGTGTAACAATCCAAAAATTTTGAAACCTTTATCGATGCGTAGTTCACTGATTCCAAGCTTAGTTGATATGGTTTATGGTTGTCATGAGTCCCATTTATCAAGCCATGGTCAAAGGAATTTCATTGGTTGAGTTTTTCATGTGAACCATTAGAAGAATCGACTTTAACTAGTCATAACTCATAAAAAAGAAGAATTGGGTGGTACATGACCTATCAAATTGAATCTCTTTGAGTTAGCTTTTCAACTCACTTGGTTTTACTTAATTTGGAGTTTGGATGAGGAAGTTATTACCTTTTTAGTAAGACTGTCTGTGCAGGAATCTTTCTTGAAAATTTGACTAAGGTAACGGGACCCCATACGGGTCGTGAGCCACAAAAAGGCTCTTCCAGGTATCTCGTGGTCCTTAAAAAGAGGCATAACAAAGCGTTTTATGAAGGTCTTGACCCAAGTATTGGTTATAAGTATAAGGCTAGCGTTCCGGAGTTCACGTCAATGAGATGGAAGTCCTCACGAGCCGTTTAAGCCTTGACGAGTCGTATGGCTTCATGGTACCAAAGCTTTGCAAGAAATTGACCGAGTGAGGTTCCATGGACCAATTCAAGGCCTGTGTGAAGCCTCACGATTTGTGTAGCCTCCCGTATGGTCATTGTAATAAAAATTTTCTAATTATGAAATTACTGTCTCGAACCTTCGTCAGGGAAACATTTTCTAAGTGTTACTCCTTGGATAGGTTCACGACTTGTGTAACTTCACACGGTCCATGAAGTTGACCATATACATGAACCTTGGCAGCCCTTTTTAAGGCTCGTTCATTAATTATTTAATTGTAATTTTGGTTATTCTCTAAGGTCATTTTAGTCCTCCTAAGCCCTCCTAAACATATGATTTAGCCTATTCACATTCCTTCCTATTCAAATTCATTTCAAACACTTAAATTATTCTTCACTCTTTCCTAAAAGCTCTTCTCAAGTAAGGCTTGAAGATTTAACTTGGGAATTCAATGAACCCTTCTTCTTCAATCATTTTTCTCCCTAATGCTTCTAGCTAATCAAGGTATGTGTGGTTGATTCATGGTCCTCTTTCAACCATGAAGACCCTAAACTCTTTTACACATGAAATTATGAAATTTAAGCCTATTTTAAATATGGATCCTTAAATTTATTGTTGATTTTATTAAATTGAAATATGGATTGTACTTATTTAATGATTTTAAGGTGATTTAAGTTCAATTATCATGGATTACATTGAGATTATGAAGATTCAATTATGCATGTCCCTTTAATTCTTCAATTCAAGCATGAGTAGCATGAATTATATTTTTAATTGTGGATTTCATTATGATTTAAGAATGAATCTATCTTATTATGATGATTTAAATGTTCATCTCCAATACCCATGTTATTCACTCATTATTAATGGAATTTGCATTCATGAGCATTGATTTTATAAAGCTTATTATGTGGACTAAGTCCCAAAGATGTTTATGATTATGTTTTCAAGCAAAGAATGGGTATGACTAAGTTGTGATCACATAATGTCTATGATATGGCTCTTGAGAAAATGATGGGTGCTTACACCATATGTATATGTTTAAAGGAGTATAGGATTGAGGTTGGAGGCAGGGTAGACTATCTCCAAGGGTCCATACTCCTTTCTCATACCTATGTAAAGAATGGATCTATTTCTATGCATAAAAGTATGTCATAAAGAATGTTTTGATATTTAGTCACGTATGCATGAAAGTAAAGAAAGTTATTTGGCCTTTAAGCCTAATTATGCATGGTTATGATTTCAAAAGTACTTATCATTTTTTTCGAAAACATGTGTATATATACATATTCTTGTGGGATTATGGCTTAGCATCGAGAGATTGGAGATAAGGTGGATTATATCCAAGGGTCCATACTCCTTTTCGTCAAACTAAGTGCCAAACATAGGTTCATATTTATGCATCTTATGAGATGATTATGTTAATAATGGATTTACCTTTGTCAAGTAGGTCACCTCTTTATCAGTTGTGGGTTAGCTGATGGAGTTCCAAGTTATAGCTCACTTGGTATTATGTCGATTGAGGTCCCATCCCCATTATGTTTATATGACTAGCATTCATGCATCATGGATTTCATGGCATATTGATATTGTATCCTTTCTTATATTCTTCTCTCTATATATGTTCCCATATTATCTAACATTGGTTTACAGTTTGTTCATGTCATATGTATTGCATGCTCGTATAGTTAGTACATTCAAACGTACTAACACATACTTTTTTGCCTGCATGATCTAACCATGTAAGGACTAGAGACTACATCTATCCACCTCTTGATGGTTGTATTGGATCTTTGAGTATCACTTGTGGTGAGTCCTATGTTCCAAGGAAAATACCCACCGTTTATCTAGCTCTTATGTTATGTTGATTATGTCATTACTTTGAGGGTGAGCCTGGGACATATCTTGGCCCTTGCCCTAATCTAGACTAGAGGAATTATTTGATACTATAGAGTTATTTGTATGAGTATGTTATGTGTATACTTGAGATTCTATGGTTAAGTATTATGTATGGATGTGATGATTATGCTTATGCAATTATGATATGTTTAATGAGAATGTGCTTATGTGGAAAGTCCCAAGCCCCTTTTTTCCCCATAGTGTGAGTCATACTAACCCGCCCCTTAGAACTTATTTGCTAAATGTTATGTGATTCATGCAAATCCCATCCCCAATGATATTCCCATAGCTTGAGTCCAAAGTCCCGTAATCCCTTAGAATTATGTGTTTATTATTTAATTATGCACTTTTGAACTAATGATGTGTAAGATGATGCTAAGAGGATTAATTGAGGACTTTTGGGTTCTCATTCGCCGTGTCATGCCTAGGACCTACTTTTGGGTCGTGTCAAAGATAGTATTAGAGTAGTAGGTTTATAAATGGTCCTCGGAGTCCAAAATACCACATTACGTAGAGTCGTATTCATGGGTGTGTTGTGCACCATACCAATGAGTGAGAGGCTATGGCGACATCATTGTCCCTTATGTCGTGCTATGAACCATTTTGTAAGATTTCTTGATTTTGATGGTGTTCTTGTCACTCTTTCAAAAGATGCCTCCACGAAAAGCCCCTCTCCCTAGACAGGCCTCGGTTGATGAGGAGCAAGTCCCTTAGGAGCCTATGGGGGAGCAAGTAACTCATGTTAAATTTTGAAATATTGTTTCTATGTTGGCTCAAGTGTTAAATAACCAAGTCCGACTAGATAATCCTCCTCTTGGTCACACTCCAACCTCTAGGGTGAGAGATTTTACTCAGATGAATTCTCTGGAGTTTTTTTGTTCAAAAGATGATGAGGATGCCCAAGACTTTATTGATGAGTTCACTAAGGTGTTGTTTTTATGTGTGTGAGTTCTAAGGAGAATGCTAAACGAGCTGCTTATCAGTTGAAGGATGTGGCTCAGGTGTGGTAAAATCAGTGGTTGGTTGAGAGGGTTATTGATGTTAAGGTTGATAGGGAAGAGTTCAAGCTTGCTTTTCTAGATCGTTTATTCCCTCTTGAACTTAAGGAGGCCAAGATGACTAAAATCATCAACCTTAGGTAAGGTGGCATGACTGTGAGGGACTATTCCCTCAAATTCACAAAGCTCTCAAAGTATGCTCCTATGTTAGTGGCAGATCCCCATGCAATGATGCACAAGTTTATTTCTAGGGTCTCTGAATTGGTCGTGAAGGAGTGTCATATGACTATGTTTATTCGATATATGGAAATTTTAAGGTTTATTACTTATGTTGAACAGACTCAGAGAGAGAAGCTCAAGGAGAGGAGGGTGAATGATTCTAAGAGGACCCGATATGATGACGGGTTCTCTAACTCTAGGAGTGGTAGTGGAAATGGTTATTTCTAATAGGGACAAGGTTCGAATGCAAGGCTTGACAATTCTAGAGTGACTCCTCCTAAGGCATAAATTAGAGGTGGACCATTGCCTCCTAGATGTGACAAGTGATTTCTAAGGGTGTGGTAATGTGGGCCACACAGTTGCTGACTATCCTAAGGTTTCTAAGAAGGGTCAAGGACAAGAAGCTCAAGATGTTCAGGTCCAACCAAGAGTTCCTCCAGGAGATTCTCACAGAAACAATAAGTTCTATGCATTGCATGCTCGTCAGGAAGTTGAGGAGACTCCGAATATGGTCAATGGCATGTTAAAAGTCTTTGATTTTGATGCTTATGCTTTGCTTGATCCAGGTGAAAATTTATCTTTTATGACTCCCTTATTGGTTGTTAAGTTTTGTTTGAGTCCTGAAATTTTAAGGGAACCCTACTCAGTTTATACTCCTATGGGTGAGTCTATTATTTCCCGAAGAGTTTATCGGGGTTGTACTGTTTTAGTCTTGCAAAATTCATTCTTGGTGATCTTGTAGAAATTGAGATGTTTGATTTTGATATTATTCTTGGGATGGATTGGTTACATGTTTCATATGCTTCTGCTGATTGTAGAACTCGAAAAGTTAAATTTCAGATTCCTAATGAGCCTGTTTTGGAATGGGAGGGTAGTGACTCTGTTATTAAAGGTTGCTTTATTTTCTATCTCAAAGCCCAAAAGATTATTTCTAAGGGCTGTTGTCATGACCCGAGCCTAGGGCCTAGGAGTGATATGGCGAATGGGAACCCGAGGGTTACCCAAACTAGCCTCAAAGCACACATTCGCATATCATTAATTCGGAATCACATAAATAAAACATAAATCACATTATTCTAAGGGTCACAGGATTTTTGACTAAAGCTATGGGGATGTCAGAGGAGTAGGGAGTTGAATGGATTCATATACGACATAGCACATAACAACTAAGGGACGGGTAAGTATGAGTCATGCTATAGGGAAAAAATGGGGCTTAGGACTTCATCATCATCACAAGAATAACATAATCATGGTCAAAGCATAATATATAGCCACAACATCTCTAAAATGCATATAATATGAGCGTACAATAGAATCTGACATGTCCAAAAATGCCTCTACATAAGATAGGTGGGGGCCATGACATGTATCGGGATCACCCTCAATTCATAAGATAGAAAGGAAATAACGTAACACAAGGTAGAGGATGGTGGGTATTTCCCTTAGAATAAAGGGCTCGCCACTAGCAACAATGCAAGATCACCAAGCTAACTGTCCAAAGGTGGATAGATATCGTCTCTGGCCCCTACATGGTTAGATCATGTAGACAAAAGAGTATGTATTAGTACATATAATGCACTAAGTATGTGGGCATGCAATGCATATGTACGTAGTAATATTCACTTTTTAATGCAATATGACAAGGGCACATATATATAGGAGGAAATATACGAGAAAGATCATAATATCAATATGCCAAGAAATCTATGATGCATGAAGGCAAAAGTATCATAGTCATAGCAGGGATATGACCTCAACCGACACAAGATAGACCAAGCGAGATACTACTTGGAATTGGACTACTTGCCAGGTAAATCCCAAGTTAACCCAAAAAGAGGAAATACAAGTCAATCCCAAGAAGGGAGAATCCCATGTTGGCACATGGTTATGGGAAAGGAGTAGGAATCCTTGGAGATTGTTCCCCCCAATATCGAATCCACTTAGTGCTAAGTCACAACCCACAGGAATACATATACATTTATGAGCTTTCAAATGGAGGTTTGTCTTCCAAATCAATACAATTCAAAGTTGGGCTAAAAAGTCAAATCATATTTCAAGTCTTTTCATAATTAGGCTAAAAAGCCAAACAAGAGTTCAAGTATTAAGTTCGAGGAATAAATTCATAGGAGTAGCTCATTAAAGATAAGTAAAAGATGATGTACATACCCAAGGTTGCTCAAGAAGCCAATTCAAGACAAGATGTGATCACATTCTAGTCATATCCCATGTCGTTCAAGATCAAGTCAAGTCAAGTCTAGGTGGGCTTAGCCCATAATAAGAGTTTCATCAAGATCAAGTTTCAATTAAGCATATTCCATGAGTGATAAGAGGAATGCATGGGAAATAGAGATTAAATCTTAAATCAACAATACAATATTAAATTTAAGTAAAATCCACGAGAAAATTTGCATTCAAATCACAATTTAGATTGCCCATGTTTAAATCAAGCTTTCAAGGGACAATGCATATTCAAATATTCATAATGTTCATGTAATTCAATATGTTGGGGCTTAATTTAATTTAAAAACATCAATTAAACATAGCCCAAAACTCAGTTTAATCAAATAAATAATAATCCAAAAGACCCATAATTAAAGTAAGAATAAACTTCAAAAATTAAAGAGTAAAAGAGATTTGGGGTCTTCATGGTTGAAAGGAGCCATGAATCAATTCCCACATACCTTGATTAGCTAGAAGCTTTAAGGAGAGAATGATTGGAGAAGAAAATTTCCTTGATTCCCAAGTTGAATCTTCAAGCCTTACTTGAGAGGAGCTTTTAGGAGAGAGTTAAGAACAATCTAACTGTTTGGAATGAATTTGAATAGGAATGAAGGTGTATAGGCTAAATCATACGTTTAAGAGCGCTTAGGAAGATTAAAACGACCTTAGGGAATCACCAAAATTATTATTAAACCATTAATGAACGATCCCTTAAAGGCTTCCAAGGGTCATCTAGATGACCCACCACACGGACCATCAAGGCTACACGGGTTGTGAATCCCATACTTCAAATATTTCCACCCCGACTCTTTAACGGACACCCTTATGGGCCGTGTGAAGGCTCACTGACCATCCAGTGGTCCTTGTGTCTTGCCTTGGTCATGAGGCAGGCAAGGCATGCACGAGCAGCATCCCCACAAGCCTTCGAAGGCTCCACGGTTGTTTCGCCTCTCGTCAACATGACACGAAGTTTCGAAATGGTAATTTCATATACAGAATCAATCCTTTGGTCAAACCCTTCACAAAACACTTTGTTACGCCTCGTATTAAGGACCATGAGACACCTACACGAGTTGTTTGCTGGCTCACGACCCGTATGGGGTCCTGTAATGCCAGGCAATCTTACTAAAATGGCCATAACTTATTCATCCGAACTCCAAATCAAGTGAAATAAAGTTTGTTGGAAAGCTAACTCAAAGAGCTTCAATTCGATAGGTGATGAACCACCCCGTTTATCTCGTGCTAATATATATGGACGTTTAAAGTAAGTGGTTCCACAAATCGTCATGCAAAACTTATCCAAATGAGTTCCTTTGATCAAGACTTGACAAATTAGGCCCAAGCATTCACGAATCACTTAAGAAGAGCTGGAAACCAGTGAGATAAGCGTAGATAAGTTTCTCAAAAGTCAAGGTCATTATATCATCTCCACTTTGGGAACATTCGTCCTCGAATGGGCTAGAATAAGGCTTGAAAGGCTAGATTTAAATAAGAAACATCTTAACAAGTTAAAAAAAAACATAGACCATTCTTGAAAATTATAAGTCATTAAAAACTCATGTCAAGTCATTATCAAGCCATTCAAAATATTTTTAAATTATTTTCTTGTACATGCATGCATGTCATGTCATGAGACCCAAGAATTGAAAGAATTAGGACCATTTAGAATAAGAAGAACCTAGTTCCTTAGGCTTGAGTAGATTGAAAAAGATGGGGATATCGCTTCTTCATGTCTAACACCACTTACCATGTAGCGCTCTCCATATGTTGATTTCTCCAAAGTACTTTTACTGAAGTCACATCCATTTTGCGAAGTCTCTTCACTTGCCTATCTAAGATCTTAACCGACACCTCTTCATAAGTCACATTTTACTCAATACCAACACATTCCAAAGGCACAATTACACTAGGATCACCAAGAAATTTCCTCAACATAGACACATAGAAGACCGGGTGAATAGAAACCATGTCTAGAGGCAAGCCCAATATATAAGCCACATTGTCAATCCACTCAACAACCTCATAAGGGCTGATATACCGAGGGCTAAGCTTTCCCTTCTTACAAAAATGATCACACCCTTCAAAGGTGAGACTTTTACAAACACGCAATTACCCACAAGGAACTCAAGGTCTTTCTTTTTAACATTCAAATATGACTTTTGCCTACTTTGAGACATATTCAACCCTTCCTTAATTAACTTCACCTTCTCCATAGTCTCAATTACCAAATCTGGGCCAATCAAATCCATATCTCCAAACCCAAACCATCCAACCGGGGACCTACAACCTTTTCCACAAAAGCCTCAAACGCTGCCATACTGATACTGACATGAAAACTATTGTTATAAGCAAATTCAATGAGCGGTAGGTGATTATCCTAATTCACTTTGAATTCTAACATATAATCCCTCAACATGTCCTCCAATGATTGAATTGTCCTTTCGGCTTGGCCATTAATTTGAGGATGAAAAGTGATATTTAACTTCACTTTAGTACCAAGGTGCCTTTGGAACGACCTCAAAAAATGAGAAGTAAATTGAGCACCATGATCCGATATGATAGACATAGAAACACCATGCAACCTTACCAATTCTCGCATATACAAATTAGCATAATCTTTGGCGTTGTAAGTAGTCTTAACCGATAGAAAATGAGCCAACTTGGTCATCCGATCAATAATAAGCCATATAGAATCAAATTGCTTACGAGTATGGGGTAAACAACAAACAAAATCCATATTTACATCTTTCCACTTCCAAGTATGAATCTCAATGTCTTGGGCCAAACACCAAGCCTTTGATGCTCCACCTTCACTTGTTGATAACCAGGGCACTCAGACACAAACTTGGTTATGTACCTCTTCATACCATGCCACTAATATACCTCTCTCAAATCCCGATACATCTTGGTGGTGTCATGACCTGGAAGTGGGGCCTAGATATGACATGGCAAAGGAGAACCCAAAAGTCCTTGATCAAGCCATCATAGCATCATTACTCATATCATTGGTTCAGAAGCACAAAAAGAGTAAACACATAGTACATAGTTCTAGGGAGAACGGGGCTTTGGACTCAAGCTATAGGGATATTATCGGGAATGGGATGAACATGGATCACATAGTACATAACAAGTATTTCTAAGGGGAGGTTAAGTAGGACTCAAGCTATGGGGGCATACCAGGTCAGGGGACTTCCACATAAGCACATTCCCAGTATTCACAAGTCCAAAACATAATCATAAGAATAATTGAGGCATCATTCTCATAACCAAATCTCAATAGTCATAACATCTCATCAAAACATAATACAATGTGCAAGAGTATAACATGTCGAACATAGCCTCTACATAGGATAGAGTGGGGCCTCAACATAATCCGGGCTCACCCTCAAGTCATAAAGCAAAAACAAATAAAATAGTACAAGGAAGATAGAAAGTAGTTATTGCCCTTGAACAAAAGGGCTCACCACAATCAAATAGCTTTAAGGATGTCACTCATCGCCCAACGAGAGATAGAGGTCTTAATCGGTCCCTACATGGTTAGAACATATAGACAAGAGTATGGGTTAGCACAATAAAGCACTAAGTATGCGGGCATGCAAATGCATATGTAAATGAACCTATAGACAACCTAGATGACAAAGGCACATATATAGAAAAGGATATAAGGAAGAATAGTATATAAATATTCCATGATAACCCTAATGCATGAGATGCCATAATTCTTGTAGTATAGTGGGTATGGAACCATAATCAACATCCAAACTCATGTGAGCTACAACATGAACTTACCTACTGAGGCCTCCCATTGGATCGTAGAAGATTACTTGCCAAAGGTAATCTATACCATACCTTATGGGCCTACCATTTCGGTGTGATGGCCACCTTCCTTACGACCTGGTAATTTTTGAAGGATTTACATATCATATCATAACATAGCATAGCATATCTTACGGGCCTCCCATTTTGGTAGCATACTGTAACGACCTAAATATTTTTGAACTTCTTGATGGTTGGTCTTGGATAGTGTTGGACTAAACATGGTTGAATTTTGGTAGCCATGGGTTGTATTTAAGTGGTCAAATTTTAAACGGACTGGTTGGTGACATAGTGAGGCCGATTGGGACAGTGTAATTTGAAAGATCATAACTTATTGTACGGGATGAACTGTGTGAATTGCTATGTATCAAATTGAAGCTCTTTCAATAATCTTAGAAATGCTACTAGTTTCACTCAATTCGGAGTTTGTATGAGAAAGGTATGTCCAAAACAATGAGACTGCCCGAAATTGGAAAGACGCTGTAAACAAGCTCTGAAACTCGGTTAAGGGATGGACCACGGACCGTGTGAGGGTACACGGTCTATGGGGGTGGTCGTGTGATGATCCAGTGAGCCCTTGGTAGCCAGGACCCTAATCAAGGTCCAATTTCAGTCCCACCGACCACCCTACGGTCTGTGAGATAGTTCACAGACCGTGGGGGGGTCCCGTGAAGTGGGGCAGAACCTTGGCTAAGGTTTGGGGCTGGACTCCGAGCCAAGTATGGCTCCACAAAATAGTACACGGTCCGTGTGCAGCCACATGGTCAATGAGACCCCCCGTGAAGTGATCCAGAAAGTCCCCCGAGAGTTCAAGCCGAAGACGAGGCCAAGGCAATCCAGATGGTCAGGTACACGGACCGTGTACCACTGGACGGCCACTGTAGCCTTTCGTGAGGCACTGTTTTAGTTAATTAGTCCATTTCATTAATGATGAATTCTTAATTTAATTAGATCCTATGCCCTTTTTAGGCTTTCTAAGGTCTCTTAAACCCCCTAAACCTAACCCTAAACCCTTTTCATCCATTCTAACACTCTCCAATACACATTGAAATTTTCTAAATTCTCTTGACCTCCATTGATGAAAGCTTGAAGAAATTTGGGGAAGATCATCCTTGTTGAGAAATTCTTCAATTCTCCTGGTCAATTTCAAGGTATGTGGGTTTGATCCATGCATTCCCTTTCATCCATGAAGACCCAAGAACCGTCCTCTTTAAATTTTAATTTCAAGTTTTATTTAAGGTTGGGTTCTTTAAATTTTGAAGTATTTAATTGACTGGGATTATGTGTTGTAGACATTAGGTGTTTTAAGGTTGATTTAAGCTTGAATTTATGAAGATTAAAGGGTTTTTGATGATGATCAAGTTTTGCATTTCCTTTGTACTCTTGATTTATGCATGGGTATTATGTAAATGATGATTTGAAGATTGGACTGACTTGAAATTTCTCATGAACTACTCTTGATTTGAATTTGAAGTATGAATTATATTATCCATGTTATTCACATTGTTCCTCATGGCATTGCATGCATGATTCATGGATATTTTGATGAAAGTTTTGATGTGGGCTAAGTCC